>CM040241.1:256202981-256231987 GCA_022545495.1 Chrysanthemum lavandulifolium | reverse complement strand
TCCGGATGCTATTTTTTGAGAGCGTTTTGAGAGTGTAATTGTGTTTTTGAGAGTGTGATTTACCTTCAACAACCAACCCCTTATATACTAGTAATGGGGTGTCATTTGGTAATTTAAGACAAAAAGGGTTAAAAAGCGATCATATGACCTTTCTTCTTTGGGGTTGTTCTTTGTTTATGTTTAAACCGCCTTTTTGACCGATCCGGTTTAAACCGGTTTCAAATCGGTCAACAACAAAATAACCAATTTACAATCCAACGGTTTGATTCTGTTGAAACCAGTTTTCCTTAAACCGATTTTTGGAGAAACTGGATTTTGATTTTTTAGACGGATTGGATCAATTTTTGTTTTTTTCATGTCTACCTAGTATTAAACAACTCTTCTAAAGTCTACAAGATATAATAGAGGAATGAATCTATAGTATCTATACTACTTATAATAGAGGAATGAATCTCTCTCTTCTAAGAGGTTCAAATGGGAAGACTTGCGTGTTAATGCTTAGTATTTTATAGTATCTATACTACTTATAATAGAGGAATGAATCTCTCTCCTCATAGTCTTAAAATTAAGACTTACAAAATATAAAACCTATTGAACAATACATAATGCACTATTAATGATGTTTCTCATCAATCTTAATTTTAAGACTTACAAGTCTTAAAGCTTAATGTACAAAATACAAAGCACTATTAATGTGGTCAAGATATTTAAAGTAGTTAATTAATTAATTGGTCAATAAATACAATTAATGCAGTTATTAAAACACCCCTTACACAAGAAATACAAATTATCAAGCATATTGTACAACCAACTTAAACATAATCCATGCATTAAAATGTCACTAATACAAATAATAAAGAACAAGATATAAAATATTCAAGCCCGAACAGACAACGGTCCAAATGGGCCCGAGGCCGAACGGTATGTGCTAAGCAACGGGTTGAGCCCGAGTGGGCACTGAGCCAACAGCTCGAGCTCGAATCAGCACGCGAGCTAAGCGAAATTTTGAAATCCGTAAATTTATTATCAAAAGAACATAATAAACTAAAATACATGATTCATTGGAAAATTTTATTTGAGGTATTCGCCGCAAGCGTGAACCCCGCATTAAATGTCACTAATACAAATAATAAAGCACATTATACAGATATTCAAGCCCGAACGGTCAGCGGGCAAAATGGGCTTAAGCCCGAATCGGTGCGGCCAAGCGGGTTCGAGCGAGCGGGCATGGGCCAAGCAGCACGAGCCAGCGGGCTCGAGCCGAACGAACATGAGATAATCGAAATTCTTGATATCCGTAAATTTATTGTCAAAAGAACATAATAAACTAAAATACATAATTTACGGAAAATTCTATTTCAGGGTACCCGGGCGTTGGTACGTTGGTACCCTGCTAGTAACAATTTATTAGGGAATCAAGACAATGTAAGACCATAATTTTGGTTAATATGGCGTGGACTCACATGTGTAACATTGCAATCTTGGTGTCAGAAACATTCCATGTACAAATTTGATAGACGAATTAACAATAAGCTTTCTCTAGGCTTATCCTAACATGTCCGTGGTTTTGAGATATAAATATTACCGGGTAGGGCGTCTCATGAATCGGTGAAATTTTTGAGGGTCTTGTACGGAATTATATAATATGACCTTCCGTTAAGTAATATTATATATAAAGTGTCACCGTTTATAAGATATAATGCAATTAGTTATCAAAACGTTCTAACATATTACTCATTTAAAATAGAGTAAACTACACCATTCGTCCTTGTGGTATACGTTGACCATCAAGTTTCGTCCTTTGACCAAACAAATTGCACCATTGGTCCTTAACTGCGAAACGTTACTCAGCGTTGGTCCCTCACCCTAACTGGTGTGACTAACGAGCGTTAAGCCTATTTAAGTGGAGGGTATATTTGTCTTTTCCCACCCACAAAGTGCAACACCCAGGGACATTTATAGAATGAGATAAGTAAGTTTAGAGTTTTATCATCCTCCTCCTCTTCTCTCATCCTCTGACCGCCGTTGCCTTACAACCAACCCTCCCGCCACGCCGCCACCCTCCTGGCCACTACCATCTCCAGCCGGCCACTCCTCTCACCACTTACAATCCGCAGCAGCTTCAGCCGCCACCACTTTTCTTTTTGTTGATGATAAGAAGAGCGCCGCCACCCTCCTGGCCACTACCATCTCCATCTTCAACTTCATTTGCATCCACAACTCGCACCACCTCCGGCCACCTTCACAAGCCCCCAAATCAACACCCTAAAATACTACTAGCTCAAAACCCACAAAAACCGATACACCATTTTAGTAGATAACACCGCTACTACATCTGCCTACCAACAATCCACTACCTCCGCCCACCAACACCGTCGCTAACAAACCTCGAACCACTGTGACATTACTATTCAAATCTGAAACCCTTCACCAAACTCGCCGGAGCTGACCCAGAAGACGATGATGAAGTGGAAACCTCGTCTGTGTCGTAGTTACCAATGTTCAAGTCAATTAAACCACACATCATATTATTTTTTAAAAAGATTTCAAACCCAGATACAAAAAGTTCTTTTTAGTAAAACCCAGAAAGGAAAACTTGTTTAAAAACAAACCCAGATACAAAATCTTGTTTTTAAGCAAACCCAGAAAGGAATTAGTAATTCATGAAGTAAAACATGTAAAAGATTGAAACTTTATAAAATATTTAAAACCCAGATATAAAATCTTGTTTCTAAACAAACCCAGAAAGGAAATTGTAATTCATGAACTGAAAAATGATAAAAAATGAAGCTTTTGATATCATTTTAATAATAAAGATTTAATACCCATTATCAAAAAACTAGTTTTTTAGCAAACCCAGAAAGGAAATTGTAATTAAAATTGAAACTTTTATATAATGTTTTAGTAATAAAGATTTAAAACCCAGGTACAAAAACTAGTTTTTTAGCAAACCCAGAAAGGAAATTGTAATTCTTGAAGAAGGGTAGTAACTGGTGGTGGTGGTATCAAAATTTAATTTTAGTGTTGGATTTAAGTTAAAGTCTTTTATAGTTTTATAAATTTTGCAATGAAAGAAGTTGTGGTGGGTGGTGGCAGGTGAGGAAGAAGATGTATAAAGGAAGAAGAAGTTAAAGTGAAGGGAAAAAGACGAATATACCCTCGTAATTGGACACATAACGTTACAAACGGTCGTTAGATGGAGGACCAACGACGAAAGTAACGTTTGCGATTAAGGACCAACGGTGCAATTTTTTTGGTCAAAGGACGAAACTTGATGGTCAACGTATACCACAAGGACGAATGGTGTAGTTTACTCTTTAAAATATTTTCTCATCTAAATATTTTTTTTTCTTCATGAAAAATATGTCTACACATGCATATAATCATTAACGGGGATAAACTTTGAGGCCTAAAAAATTTTAAGGCCCTGAGCAGTCGCTCACCTTGCACACCCTAAAAAACGACTTGATTATCAGGCATTGATTGACATGACTAATTTTTACGTGAAAAAATCTGTTAATATAAAACAGATGAAGACTTGTAACAAGATTATATATAAATGTTATGAGTAAGAAATTGTGTAATCTATTTGTCAAACATTAAATTGTTTAAACACAATATTAATCACGTCAAATAGGTATTTCAATCATTTTTCATATATCACCCGGCTACAATATGTACATGTTTTTCACATGTTGCTTGAGCTTCTAATAAAACTTTCCTTTTTGGCAAGGTTTCCATAATTACAACAAAATGAGATCATGCAGTAATTAAACGGTGATTATGTCACCAAAAACTGAGAACGATGAATGCATGATGACATAAAAACAAAAAGAGTGACACGTACGACTCATAAATGAAAACTAAATTAGTTGACCGATAAAGATGGCCTAGTTTACAAAATTCATTTTTCTTCCAGCATCGATCCAAAATTTGTCTAAAATATCAAAGACGAAATGATACGGGGATCTATCCGGGCCCTGTATTTCAAGAATTAGATATTGTTGTCTGATGTAAACAACTTTTTTCTACGTCCTACTCTTCAACTAGGGAATTCGTTAGACCGATTGGACAGCTTTCCTGAGCGAGGAAGGAAAGAAGGAAAGAAATAAAATAAAGCAAGTAACCCGAAACCCTTCTGTTTCATTGAGATAAACAAAATTAACGAAACAATAACACATTCCAGATAAACAAAATTGCTCCTGAATATGAGATTTATATGTTTGTATTAACAAGACGGAAGATCATCTATTTGTCTCTTACATGCTACCAAAGTACCAAGTAAGGATGAACCCCCTACCACTGTGAAAGACGTTTTGAAGTGGCGGGGCCTCTTCAATGTTGATATTTCCTGCATTGAAGACACAACCAACCTAGTGAGTAAAGACAAGCACTTAATTAAAGCCTAGCTTCACACTCTTGTTGGTGTTGTAGGGCAAACTACTCTATGGCTTATTTGAAAATTGGAAGTATAAACAAATTCACGTTGCAACTAGAAGATCATATCTAAGACCGAACTTCTTTTCAACTACGTCAAACTCTTTTCTTATTATTGGATTAGCATTAGACATAAGAACTTTCCTTTTAGTTGATTTAACTGATTTGATAACTCGTGTAACACTCATTGACACAGTCACACAGGATGCGTGTGAATTTAGAGAAACCTTAATCTAAGGACAGATAAACGAGACGCATATCAAGGAAATAAAACTCAAATTAAAGATAAAACTCTAAAACTCAAAGTTTATTTATTTTTATTTTTTGGGTAAAGGGGAGTAATCCTGCACCCTGGTAAATATATTAACCAAATAAACGTTTAATTACAATGGATATGAGTCAAATCCCATATCTCACCTAATTACATGGCGTAAAACTTCACGTAATAAGATACTTCCTATTTTCTAAACTAGAAAACAAACCACTACTCAAATGATAACATATGCCACAACGAAATAAAATTACTTTCTAGGACCTTGAAACTTTGTGCCATACATGGCATTAAAGGCATCCAAATTCCCTGGAAGATCACGAACTTGTTTCGCATAGTCATCGAAGTCATAGTCATCATACTCATCTTCAAACTCTTGTCCACCACCAAATATATTAGCAGACTCATCAAATGGGTTAGCAACAACCTCATCTTCAGAATCAGACACCTCAATCTCTCCCACTTTAGAAAAAGGGTTAACTCTCTTAGTAGAAGAAGTAGACGGAATAGGTTGACCATCATCATCCACAAGAGAAGCTTTTCAAGCTTACCAATTTTCTCAACTATGCGAGTAAAACTCAAAGTTTACTACTACTCAAAAACTTAATTACACTGATAATGAACCCAATATTTATAAGGTAGTGAAACTTGCAACAAAAAAACCCATTCAAAGGTAAAAATGACCTAGATAAATAATAGAAGAGTTCTGGAATTGTCACTACTATGGCGTAGAGGTAGACTTCCGTCTAAGACGTAAACAAGCCAAGAAAATAACCAAAAATAGTCTGTAACATATACGGCGTAGGTAAGGCTTTAGCCCGATGCCGCAGACAAAACGATATACGTTTCTTGACCACGAATCTTGTCCCCATCATTTCCCTTCACTTGAAATGAAGTCACCCTTGAGTTTTCACCATCAAGGCTTCACCTACCTTAAACTTCTTCTCATGACGAACTTTATCTTTGGTAGATTTGAGTTTCACATTAACTCGAAAACCTTCAACTTCTTTGATACGTCTACCACACTCCGAACGATCAACCATGACCCTTTAGTAACTTCGGACTCGAAACTTCATCTTTAAGATCATTCAAAACCCTAGAATTCTTTGTCTTCTATGTTACTTCAGTCGATGCTTCTATATTAGTCCTATTAACTTCGACAACACATGGATTATCAACTTCAACAATGATATCAAATTTCAACGTCTTTTCTTTAATCTTCACCTCAGGATTTGGTAATTGTGGTTTTACCTTGGGTGGAACCATAACAATTCTCCTTTCTTGCCATGACAAAAAGTAAAGATTTTTTTGAAGATCATACTTACCCTTTACCTCACATTGCCATGATTTTTCAAGCTAAATATGACATTCATCAATATCATCCACAACACAAAGTACTTCCTATTTATAAAATTTCCCGATAGTTACCGGAACCCAACAAACTTGGTAACCTTCAATTGGACAAATCTCCTTAGTAATTTTAGGAAACCTATCAATGTTCTTGAAACCAAATTATTTATACTACAACCATCAATAATTAAAAAAAACATGTTGAAATTGATTAGAATTTTTGAATGATAAGACTTGGTTTTAAGTAATCGGTCTTCCATTTTCATTTTTTCCTCCCACTCATCAACCCTTCTATTGTCGAACGCAGATTAGTTGCTTGCACAATTGCCTCTAAAATCGCCTATAGTTGGACGAATTATTTACCCTTCTTGTTTGCAACCCTCGCGATTCTTGTGAATTAATGCCCCACCTACGACCTGGGACGTGGTTCTTCTAGCATAGTATAACAACTGTCAAGTTCTTTCATGATTTTGGTAAAACCATGATCCATGTAATCTCCAGACCATACCCCACAGACAATATGGGTTTTGATAACATATACACCATTCATTATCTATGATACTAACAAGCTATAGATGTTAACTGACGCAGAACCTTCTACACTAGTTACCACTAGGATACTAATTAACAAGCTCTAATGCCAACTAACACATGACGCGGAAGCGACTTTTGATAAACCCTTATCCAAAAGTAGATAAACGAGTCGCACCTAAAAAGAATAAAACCCAAATAAGAGATAAAACTCTTAAACTCAAAGTTTATTAATAATCAAAAACTTAATTACAATGATAATGAGTCCAATATTTATATGAAAGTGAAACTTGCACAAAAAGAAACCTAATTATAATAAAAACGACATAAATAAAATAATAGAAGATTCTGAAAAATCGTTACTACTATGCCGTAGAGGCAGTCCTTCCGTCTACAGCTTAGACAAGCCTAGAAAATAACAAAAATAAGCCGTAGCATATACGACATAGATAAGGCTTTAGTCCTACGGTGTAGACAAAATGATCTACGTTTCTTAACTACGAATCTTGTCCAAGACTCTTTGTAATTTGTTCCTTTTCTTCCTAGCTTCTGGCTTGGTTGGTGTTTATAAGATTTATGTGAATAAAATGTCTTTAATATAGTTAATCTTCGTTTATCATATATATATGTATATATGATATAACACAATCAACTGTGTAAGCCACTTCCTTTACGATAAGAAATACTTATCGAGAATATGAGAAAAAAACCTTGGCCAGGTACTTAACTGACCGGTTAGTTACTAGTTGATCGGTTGATGGATGTTCGTAGCACACAAATGGTAGTTTTGCGTTATTACTACAACCTTTTTAATGGAAAATATTTGAGTTTCAAGATTTTAGACATATGTATAACTTTATCTGGTCAACAACTTAATGCTGGTATGTGTAAATTGATGCTCAAGAGATCATTTTTTCAAACTTGCTTGGTCGACCAAGGAAAAGTTTGGAAAATTCAACTAATTAGGTCGTCAATATATTTGAAAATAATATAATATGCACTCAAACTTACAATAAACGCAAATTATTTCTCATTTCGGTAAATTGTGTGACTAGCTAGCGTGGTTACTAGACATCTAAGAGGATCGATATGTTAGAACACCAACGAGCAAGGCTGTCAAGATCGCGTGTAAACTCGTAAGATCGTACGAGTTTACGTGTTTACTAGCTAAAATCGTGTAGGATCGTGGTAGGATCGCATATATAATAGGATCGTAAGTAAGATCGTAGGATCGCACGTAAGATCGTAGGATCGTCACGCGATCCGAGTCAACCTTTTTTTTTTTTTTTTTTTTTTTTTAAGTCTATCTCACTTGCTTAGGCCAAAAAATAAACGTGTGTTTTACTAATGTCTAACAAGTAAACCACTATTGTTTCATTTTCTAAATAAATTATAGTTTATACATAGTTTTCTACTTTTCTAAATAGATTATAGTCTAAAAGTGTTCAAGAATACAATTTACTTTAGTTCATCGTGATTAAACTAATCAAAAGGTATGTTTTGGAATGCCTCTAATGAAATGTATCTTTCCTTGAACTCATGTAAATGGCTCGTAAGTTTTGAGACATTTAGGACTCATGTTATGTAATATTATTCCGTTAAATTGTTAGTTTAACGATTGAAACTTAATTTTTTTGTGTTTTATTATTACTTTGGTGTTTGAAATTTGAACTTTGTCATTTTCAAAAGGATATTATATGAAATTATATTTGACGTTGAGTAGAAATGTAAAACAGTTTGACTCGTTTATCATTTGTTTACAAACTATGACAAATCGGTAAGATCGTAGGATCGCGATCCGATTCTACGATCTCGATCTTGCAAAGACAAAAACGATCCTACGCGGGATCGCGATCTTGACAGCCTTGCCAACGAGAAGCTAGGACAATACATGATTGAAACTTTTTGTATATGTACATTAGTTGAAGGACACTATTATGCCTTCCAAATTTTGAGAAAATATATTCATAAACACTCGCTAAATTAGGGTTAGAGCTGGCATAACAGATCCGATACGACACGACACGACACAAACCTGTTAAGACACGAACCTGTTAAGGTCGAACACGAACACGACACGATAACAAATCGTGTCATTTTTTTCGAACACGAACACGACACGAACATTAACAGGTTACACGACACGAACCTGTTAAGGGACCTGTTAACAAAAATACTAAATTTATACCAAATACATAACGAAACAATACCTGCACTTTCTATATCTAATGCCCAAAAGGTGAGCCAAAACAAAGCGTTAACAGAATGGTTAATAAGTTACAGGTACAAAGCAACATTATTGGATTTTACAGTACAAAGCAACATTATTCAAAGACATTTATCTCGGGTTCTTCCTTCTCGGGTTCTTCCTTCTCGGGTTGTTCCTTCTCGGGTTGTTCCGATTCAACACTAACATCAAGCAACATTATATCTTCAGTGAGACGACGTTGCTATCTGATTTTGCTTGTCCCTGATCAGACTTCTCCTGGCTAGCATCCTCTTTTAAATGCGTAACCTTTTCCGTACTGACACGGTTTCCACACTGTGGTTTCAGATTTTACGAGTGTTAGAGAATCAAGCTTCTCTTGTAAACACACCACTCCTTTGCAACAGATTTCCTAGTGTCCCATACAACCGGATGCGCACCACGACAAGTAACATATCGAAGACGAGTATTAGAAACCTTTAATAATCATATGCAATCTAAAGATGACTAAGCAGCTGACTGAAACATTTAATATACCAAGTATCAGATGGAAAGAAACCAACATAGAACTTTAACGACAAAACTAAACAACGACTCTGTTGGGGTTGCGTTTCACACCGATTTCCATAAGCTGCAAGGTTTCCATTTTGAGGCATATCGCGTGAATGGTGTCTCCATGTGAACGTATATATATAACCTCTTAACAGGTCTCTTAACAGGTTTATTTTTGAACATATATATATAACCTCTTAACAGGTCTCTTAACGTGTCTTAACAGGTTCGGACCTTAACGTGTCTTAACAGGTCCGGACCTATATATATGAAGTGTTTAGGGTTTATTTTTGAACATATATATATATATATAACCTCTTAACAGGTCTCTTAACGTGTCTTAACAAGTGCGGACTGTTAAGACCTGAAACCTGTTAATTTTATTCGTGTCTTAACAGGTCCGGACCTGTTAAGACACGAAACCTGTTAAGACCCGACACGAAACCTTTTAAGAGCAGGTCGTGTCGTGTCGTGTTAATAGATCCGTGTCGGAAATTGCCAGCTCTAATTTAGGGTTAATTAGTAAATTAACTTATCAAGTTTTTTTTTTTTTTTTTTCTTTTCTTTGGGGGTGTGTGTGTGTGAGAAATGATGAATAAATATCACTTACAAAAACTATACAAAACAAACATTTAAACGAAAGATGGACATATTCTAAACACTCCTTTAACAAGCTGCCATACTAACTATCCAATTTTAAAGACATACTGAACAGAACTAGAACATACGAATATATATGTTAACTTATCATGTTAACAAATAACAAATATTATCTTGATTCATCTTTGCGTAAATGAAATTAAAAATTTATTTTCTAAAACGTTTACCATTTAAATCTTTCACAACTACAATCAAAATGCAATACCCATTAATTTTGCTTAATTTCGTAAAACAAGTAATATTATAACAAATCTAAGCTACGTTGGTCTCTTTGGAAAGTTGTTTAATTTTTTATCCTCTAGCCATGTATCAATGGAATAAGGAAATGTGAATATAGTTAAAAAGTATTTATACTTATATGTTAAGTAATGCATTTCATAAACATTGCCATCTTAATACGTCCTCTTTCTATATTTAATTTAATTCAAATAAAAATATATCACCAAAACGTCGTCACAGTTTGCTAAAACTTTTATACGTATACATGTATGTAAACAATATGTAAAAGAGTAAATCAGAATATTTTATACAATTTAATTTACAGATTTTTTTATACTTGTTGCAATATACGAAATTTTAAGAAAATAAAATACTCAGCAACGCGTGACAATCATATATATATCTTGTTAAGAACACCACAAAAGTAAGTAATGGCTCTTGTACGTATAAAACAGCTGGTACTCATTGCCGTCTGTCAAAACCGCATTATCTGCAGCATTTTTCGATTCATTTAGTAAGCAATTATAGATGTCATGTGTTTATATATCATTGCCTTCTGTCGAAACCGAATTTTCTGCAGCGTTTTTCAATTCATTTTCTGCCCGTCCTCCTTATTGTTGTAGTATATGAAGTCATGTAAAAATGGGATGCCAAAAGCAAAACTATACACTGAACTGTAATTATCTAAAATTTTCCGTATCACATGGGAACAAATTAATTAAGGCTCGACATTTCTTGCGAAAAAAAGGTAGAGTTAGTAATTAAGATTGTGTGTTTCAACATATTGGCAAACATTCTCACATGGTCACATGCATGGAGCTTGGTTTATATTTTTATTGGCAGATATATATCCTCTCGAAAATCAAAAATCGCGTATATATCTAAAGTGATCATAAAACCATCAGATATGTGCATAAAAACTCAGACAAAGATATATACGCAATTATTAACTTTGGGATGGATATATATGATTTTTATTTTATTATTTTTATTTTATTATTATTTACATTTCTTAAGCAAACAACTATTATAAAAAAAGATGATAAATAAAATTGAAACGTGCCAAGTGGTTATATATTTTAATAACATTAAGTTTTCTATTGTGAAACAAAACCATTTTTCTGAGTCGTAAATAACTTTTTGTTGGCAAGTCACTAACAAGCCGTTAAATATGAACTTCTATATGCAATTAACACACTCGTTTGGTCCTATCTCCTTTCATACATGCATGCACATTTATATATACGTATATAGTATATACATGCATGGCACAACCATCTCCAAAGTGGCCTTGTGGTAAGGTGGCCTGGTTATCTTACAAGACACCAATGTTTAAAGCCTGTTAGGTGGACATCTTGGGTTGGTCATGCGAAAGTGCAAATACTTTTACAACAATATTGGTTAAGCTCGTGCATCAGAGAAAAAAGCTTGACTTTTCTTCGCTAACTTGATTAAAGATCTTTATCGGTTTATGGTTTATAAGTTTATACATGCACGCATAAAGATAAACTTACAAGTCACAAATAAACAAGCGCTACACAAACCACTTAGAGGTGGCATAGTAACAAAAGACTTCTGACTAACACTAAAATATGTGAGGTCTTAAATTTAATTTCTCTTAGGTCCATACAACACTTAAGTGGTCACACCAACTTTCTAAAAAGGATGGACTTACTTGGTTTGAGTGTATGTAGGTGTTGATCCCGTGAAATAGCCGAACAAAAATTAATAACCATGATTTAAAAAAAAGCATAATACAAGCATGACAACATGTTAAAATTACAATGGGCCAAATGAGCTATAAATAAAGGGCTATACTGCTACTCATTTTAGATATCACTCGTAGTAGAGAAATACGTGACCTGTTTATTTAACAATAGTTTGTGTTTGTAAATGGATACAAGATATACATAAAGAAATAAGCAATGTGTGTAAAATAAAATAGACGAGTAAAGTTTAGCCTAGCATGAAATCTACTACTTGTCGGGTGTAAAATATCCAAATATCGGTTGCATTAAATATACTGTCCCAGTTACTAGGGTGTGTGATATGATGCATGTTTTTGCCTATGACGTTTTTCTCACATTCAAATGAATTTCTTGCTTTACATTAGTTTAAAAGCAATAAATATAGGTGAAAAATATCATAAAGTCAATGGATTTTGCCGTCCCTTAAGTTATGTTGAATCTGTATTTATTGTTGATATGAAACCATGTGAGATATGGAAAAGTTGGTGGTTAAAATTAAAGCAAGTCACTTTCATTAAGTCATCTCAAGTCTTAACCATTATATCGAAGTTTATAGTTAATCTAGTTGGCGAAAACATGGATCAGACCGTTAACCGTTGACGCAAAATATTGGACAGTACCGGATCACAATGTGTTCGGTCTGGCTATGGTCCAACAAATCATATTTGGCGAATTAAGCGTGCTAGCTAACCGAGCCAAAACCGAATATGAAAAAAGGATTGATGGAAGACCGCACATATAAATATAATCGGTCCGGTCCAATTTAGGTTGATTTCTCGGTTTGATATGGTTTTGCATCTATTATGCTCATTCTCTCCATGTTGATGAATACAACTAAACGAAAAGCTTAATTGTCAACAATGTCAAAACAGTTAAACTTAAAGACAAAAGTTTCTCATACATCATTTTTTTCAAAGATCAAATCCCTTGATCTCCATCATCTATCATTTTTCATCAAATGATGTAGATCAATTTTATTTTTACCTTAAAGAAAGACAGCTTTTGTAATATGTTTACTCTAACTAACTCCGTCATTTACACTCACATTTACTTTTGAGTTAGTTTCTACCTTTTCATTTACTCGCTTCCCGCATTTACTCACACACCCGCTTTACATTCACACACCAAACCGTTCTTCCCAAAAATTAAACCCCAACCGCTCACTTGAATCGCCTTTATTGCCACTGCTGATCAAAATGAGCATCAAAATGTTGATATTGATAAAAAATGAATATAATTCTACTTATTCATATTATTTTATTGAAATGTATAATCGTGAGATTCATGTAGTTTGTTTGCTAAAAATTGAAGGGAGATGAAGAAAGAGTCTTTAGATTCTTAATCTCGTTATTTGTATGATGTAGGTAGTGCATGAACGCCAAAGAAAGCGAGGCATAAGAAGTCAAAGAGAAACATAAAAGATTAGATTCTGATTCAGATTCGATTCGATGATTATCATGACGATTAAAAGAGTTATGAGTGTAGGAAGTTGTCAAAGAAATTAAAGGAAGATTAAGAAAGAGGCTTCGATGAAGGTAGTGTCTCAAAGTATAAAAGGTGCATAAGTAATAATAGTTGATGAGGAGGAGATAAAGCATGCAAAATATCCTAGTAAATTTAGAACTCTTCGCTCCAGACCGTGCCTAATTCACTATTTTTAGCGATTCGTGACTGAAAGTTGATATGGGGTGGTTTTTATCGTAGATAGGGTTTAGTTCGTTACATAATGTTTTCATAGATAAAATCCCATCCGGTTGGGCGCGCATGTGGTGAAAAAATGATTCAAAACTTATAGTTTAAATTTGGATAAGGGTCGATCGAGGTCACTAAAGAGGAAATTCATGAGATTTTAGGTATTCCCTTTGTGGTAGATCCTTATTTTCATTAGAGCAAAGAACTCAACTATGAGTTTGTGAAATTGTGGATTGATTAGTTTTATCCTAAATCTCTAAAGGATATTCGACCAAGTGATATTGTCGCAAAGTTGATACGCCAGACAACGCGTTCGGGGTTAAAGAAACTTCCTTTTCTTCGAGCAAGTTTTTCAACCACCCAGGCAAATGAACCTAATCGTTGTAGTGTAGTATTAGGTAAGCCTCCTGGATTGATATCATTCTCTGGGGAATAGGAATGCTAGTGAGAAATTTACTACGCTTAAGGTTGGGGTTGAGGAAGATTATTTTTATCTTTTATATTTTTAGAAAATAAAAGGTATGATCTCGGGTTTTGATTGGGGGTGGTACTTCACCGATTACTCTACTATCTAATCTAAGGGTAGTCTATGTCTATTGAAGTGTGCTCGTATGATGATTAAAGATGTGTCTACCTGATACTATTACTCCTAGTTATCTTTTATTGATGGTTGAATTTTCACGTCCTTATTCTTAACGCGTTGTGTTTTCTAAGGTCGTAGGGCGTGCTTTATCCCTAACTCTTTGAAACTACCTAAGGTTAATGACTACGAAATCTCTAGGATTCATAAACTTAACACTATGGTTATCTTTGGATATTTAGCCTACAATTCCACTAGTAACTATAAACTAAGGTTCAACAAAGATTAATCAAGCATTAAAACACAACGATGGCTTTAAGCACTCTAAGCCAATTACAATTAAGATAAGAGACAACCAATCAATATTCAATAACTAGGTTTCATAGATCTAAGCAAACATACAAATGAATTAGCGGACATGTTAAACATGCAAGCATACACATATTCAATCGAAGATATATGAAATCAAGGAATAAATAACTTATCTCGATGTAAATAGGTATTAGAACCTAAAATACCGTCCAAGATGGACTACAATCGTTTTAGTTTTACTCCACAAGTCTACCTCTAAAAGTCTCGAAAATTCAATTCTATATATAGAGTTACAATCGCGACCACACTTTCAATTGTGACGCCGCCGATCGCCATTGTGGTTTCATCTGGCCAAGTCAACTTTGGGACGGGCCACATTGTGGTTGTGACGCCACGCTGCCTTCAAACTTTCGACGCCGTCGAATCGGATCTAGGCCGTCTGGGATGAAAAGTCTTCTGACGCCCTACTTTTAAAGCCCGACGCGTCGGTGTAAAATAGCAATTTCACCCTGAGTCGTCAAAAATATAGGGATGACGTTGCCCTTTGTTTATGACGCCGTCGGGTGCACTTCCAGCAGCCTGAGTGTCTTGATCTTGACTTTAGCCATTTTCTTCACATATTCACTCCTTTTCGCTCAAATAAGCATCATTCCAAAGATTTTGCCTTCAAGAGACTTAAAAGTGAAAAGGAACGAAATTAAGCAAGAATCGATATAAAGTGGGCGATTAAAGGCTTAAATGAACCCTTAAAAGTGTACGCTTTAAATCCTTATCAAAAGTTGGTGCTTACTGCAAGTTGACTTTATGTTCAAAGCTAACTTCCTTGTGTTCTTTGCCAATACAATGGGTATTGTTGAAACGATGAAATAACAACAATCTTTGGATGTGTTAGACGATTATGAAGACACTCCAATATCTCGAAATTGATTGGTGCGACACATACATTGCCTTCAATACGGTGAACTCCCAAAACCTAATGATGGCTATTACATCGCTCCATTTACCTTCCTCATTGTAAGTTTATATTTATTTATTTCTAGATTCAACGAAGTTTTAAAGGTTTCTTGTCGCTCGCTTCCTTGCTCATTTCCTTCTTGTTGCTATTACATAATTTTTATATTCTTTTGTTATCGCCTTCTATATTTTGATTTCAACAAAGTTTGAATGGTTTCCGTTGTTCGCTTACATCCGCTATCGAACCGGAAGAAAACCTTATGAAGCAACGACGGATCTTGAAGACTATAAATAGAAAACCTAACATTCGGTTTTCAGAGAGCTAGAACCACCAAGTACGATTTCCAATTGAATTTAGAAGGCAAAAAGGTCCTGCTAGTGTATTCATTCTATAGGAAAACTCTGGTAATCATTATACTCCGCTATAATCATTCGGTTAGCGTATTGTTTATTTTATGAATTATACTTTATGTGTTTCGAATAGTATATCGTGTAATATTACTGAGATTATGGGTTAATACTTGTTGGTATTAGCTTAGTTTATGATAATATAGTGTTTTGGTTCTTTTCATTAATTGCGTACTCTTTCGTTGCATGTTGATTATATTTGTCAATTGATACAAGTTTATTTCTTAATTATGTTTTGATCTTTCATTCAACTGATGTTATGTTTATTAATTAAGTCCTATTTCATGTTATTTGGTGTTGTGTTAAGTGGATAATAGACTAGACTTGTAATTAGGTTTAAATCTCGTTAAGTATTATCTGTAATCTCGTTAAGTGGATAATAAACTAGAATTCGGGATAGATATTACATATTGCTTATCTTTATATCTAGATCACCAGTACTACACATAAACATCTTGTTTCTGTTATTGGTTAAGTCAACAATAGTTCTTGAACGATAAATAATGTTTTGTTTCCTTATGCGGTTAAATGGATAGTAGTTCACTAGTATAAAATAACTATTAGGTGATAAGCTTATATGGCCTCAAATTGTGTTCTACGAATTGCGGCTTTGATAGATTATAATTAACAATGAGACTTTATGCGGGTTTGGTTGATTGTGAAACGATTAACCAAATTTTAAACCTTGAGTTTAGGGAGAAGTACCACATAGCTTTCATTAGAAAACCATCAACGAATGTAGTACAATCATTGCACACGTAGACGAATGCATTTATTTGAGTAACTTGGTTAATACGTTTTCCTTACATTTGAACTTGACCTCTTCTTTAACTTTTGTTTATTTGCTTGTGTGTGTTGCTAGTTCTATTCATTGCTATATTAGTTTAGAGTAAACCAAAACTCGCACTTGTCTCTTAGACTAAAACCCCCATTTTGCGCTAGTTTAGGTTTAATTAGGTCAACTTAGATAATTATAATACTGATAGATTAAGTGTTAACGCCCACTCTTAGTGATCGACACCCTACTTACCAACGAACCTATAATTAATCGTGTACACCGCCCATAATGTTAGTATAGATAGATGACTCATGTAAAGAAGGATGTGATTTGTACCATCAAGAGTAGTCGCCTTCCCGATACGCCCATCGCCAATACACCTAGTAATGCAAGTGGAATCGCAAAACATATTCATAAGAAATATGCCAAAATTATTGATAGCAATTAGTTGGCGTAAAGAACAACAACTCGAACCATGACTAAGGCTATTGTTCCAATGCTACTTGAAAAAAGCTGTAATAAAACAAATGTTTCATTAGCCTTTTTATAACCCAAAATCATGTATTCCTTCGGATATGATAAGTCGATCAAGACTTGAGCTATAAACTATGTTTTCCTAAGATTTCATCTCTTATGCTATTTTATTTAGTTCTCTTAAAGGTTCCATGTTCCCTTGTCGTCATATATGTAACTATAGGACCCATAATCACATCTATATACATGCTCACAATATATGAATGAGACATGTAACAAAACTTTTAGATGGTCCAACCAAAAGTTTTAAAACTTAACTACTTAAGTCAAAAGTCCGACGCTCTACCGCGAAATAAAGATAGAATTTGCATAAATGCAATGGCGTTCACACCTCCAAATTGTCGCAAAACCATAAGTCCAACTCCAACCTATAAAAGACAATATTCACTAAACAAATTGTAGCCATAAAAATTGAGATGGTGCAGATAGAGTGGAAACCTCACAATGAGAGATTTGGTATATTTTGGTTGAAATAAATCAAAGACTTTAGATTCTTGCGGTGATGAAGTGTTTCAGATAATCCTCAGTAACATAGAATTTAATCATTTTAATCACAATTCGAGAATTTGTATAGAATATGAAAAGCTTCCCATTTTATCAGATCAATTCGATCATTTAATCACAATTCATGAACTTGTATAGAATATGAAAAGTCGCCTGCTTTATCGGATCAATTTCTAGTGTCATTATCTTTTCCATGTTCAAGTAATTGTAGTAAATTATCCATTAAATAAACTATGTGAAACTAAAATGAGATCAACTCAAATGAATAAGTGAAGAGGATTACTCTCATTTTAGCCGCTTTAGATATCTCTCGCATTCTCTTCCCTAAGTCTCGTAGGGAAGACTCTCAATCTTCCCACCGACCAATTTTGCCTCAAAAAACTAATTATCCTCCTCACATTTGGACTTAGATAAATATTATATTATGGCGTGCAAGAGGTCAACCTCTTCGCACAATTAAATAAGGTACTTCCTTATAAATATACCGAAATGTTTCAATAGCAACTTCAAGGTTTAGATTTATATCCGGTCACCATATCGGAAGGTCGCACTATAACAACAAACAATAACGTTTTATTAAACATACCGTGGGCATAACCAAAAGTTGATTTATCGGTTTGTTCCATTTGTTTATCTGGTTCAATAAATAAAACAATTAAAATACATAAATCGTGTGAAAAAATAAAAACACTATTAAAGATGAATAACAACAAACCTGTTACTTGTGAATGAGTAGTGAATTGTGATTGTGATGTATTATCAAATGTGAGTCTTGGAATTTATAGATGCAAATTACGTCACAAAAAAAATGAAATCCCCTCATTTTCATGCTTCATCATAGCTGTAAATCAATAGTGACTGATTGAGTTTTGATATAGTTGCCTTGAATAAATGATGAAAATACAGAAAGTTTGAAAAGCAAAATCAAAAATTGATGAAGAAAAATTTTTGCAAACCTCTGTATCCCTGGTTTGTAGCAAAAAAAACGCCCAATTCCTTTATTTTAGTTGTGTGTATATTCGGTTGATTTGATTTGCAAAAGTATCAAATAAACCGCCTTAATAGTGTTTGTGTTTAGGTTTGTTTAGTAGAGTGTTTAGTAGTTTGTTTTTTCAACCTTTATCACAAAGGAGACCATGGCAAAGTGGTTAAGTTGTTGAACGAATGAATCTCCTTTGTTAACCGCCCAAGTTCGAACTCACCAATTCCTTTTTATGTAAGTGTTTATTGAATGCCATGTCATTATCGAGTCATCGTTGAGTCATCATTGACGTGGAAATTATGATGTGTCATGGTCTCCTCTATTATATAGTGTGGAGATTTTTTTGGAAGACCTGGTTGGTCTGGTGGTTGAATTGATAAGTCGGTAAGCCAGTGACTCGACCGGGTCGATTAGAGCCAAGTTTTCAAAACATTGATTAAACACTAACACTATTTAAACTGAATGAAAATAAGATGAGTTATAAACAAAAATAATAATAAAAGTTTATGGTTTCTATAAATAGTTTACTTAATTTTCTCACTTTTTCACTTTGAGGGTTTTTTCTTTATATATAGTATAGATAATAAATTTGAGTAAGTTGCGTAATTTGGTAGTAAATTTTAATAAGTTTTCAGTTTAACTCAGGTATCTAAATAAGATGCCATCTTAGTAAGTAGGAGAAAAGTTCATTCGCTTACCCTTATTTTGGTGTTTACTGAGTGATGATCACCGCCATCGATTTAGGTTGATCTAACTGGGGATTAATCTAAATTTTAATTGGTTTAACCTTATTTTCTCCGCTCATATATTTTATTCTTTCATTTAAAACACACATTCAATAAATCATAGGTGAAATACTATCCTCTCCACTCTGCATCGAACCACCACTACTTCGTCATCACAACTACCTCTAAACCGCTAGCAAAACCACCACTACATCGCCGAATAGAACCACCACTACACCAAGCACCTAAAACATTGTGGAAAACTAGAAGGGGGGTTGAATAGTTTACCGATTAAAACTTTGTTTTGAAACTTATTGAAAGATCAATTGATATTGATCTTAGATATGTTAGTGAATGATAATCAATATGCAAACAATATATAAATAGTAGATAAGGAAAGAAACAATAAAACCACGACAAGTTGTTTATAGTGGTTCGGTCTACAAGGACTCTTTTTCCTTGCCTCACTCTACTCCTCGAGTCTCACACTCGAGAGTTTAACTCACTAGTCAACAAGCTCCTTTCACCACGGAGAAACCTTTACACTTTGCTTACACACTATTTCCCGACACTAAGCTAGATGTCGAGTTCTTTTCAAGGGTACAACCACCCCACACACAATGTATTTTAAGGACTATTATACTAACCAACACACTTACAAGATTATGATGGTTTGTTACAACAATGATGTATGAATCAACACAAGATC
Organism: Chrysanthemum lavandulifolium; assembly: GCA_022545495.1. Lineage (NCBI taxonomy): Eukaryota > Viridiplantae > Streptophyta > Magnoliopsida > Asterales > Asteraceae > Chrysanthemum > Chrysanthemum lavandulifolium. The sequence continues at coordinate 256,211,835 of CM040241.1, read as the reverse complement.
ATACAACAACAAACAAACAAGACTTCCAACAACTTGTTGAAGCTTGAATATGCCTTGATCTTCTTTGCTACAAAAGAGATCACTAAAATGATATGAAACTGAGTTAGAAATGTTAGAGAGAAGGAATGTATGTGAATATGATAGAAAGGGATGAAAAACAACTTGGTTTGGCTTTGCTATTTATAGCCAAAATACTCAGCAGGCACCACGGACCATGAATCCCTCAAAAAAGTTCCGTTCGTGTTAATATTTGGTGCCGCCGGGGTCTGACAGCAAGATCACCAAAATCTTACCAAACTCAACCATATCTATCCAAGATTGTGTAAGATATGTAGAGTCTAAATCTACACAAAGTATCTATTGAAATCTTCTAAGGCATTCAATGATGCACTACACGATATCATGTGTTTGTTTTTCTATTTTAGAAATATGTAAAATACATATGTAATGTTTTGTTTTAAGAAACCAAGACATTCTTGAACTAAAATACTAACATACATTATGGTTTAGAGTCATATCAAAATATGATTAATCAAAATGTAAATACTTGAGTGATGAAGATATTATTTGAAAAGCTTGTTTTAATATCTATTAAACTTGACAAGCTTTAAGCTTTATAAAAGTTAAATTTACTTTTGTCGTTGACAAAACTTAGGTAAAGATCATAAAATATAAATAACGTTTAATGACGATATTTGTATTAACAATCTCCTCCTTTTTGTTGAGGACAAAACATAAATTTTATTTTTATAAAAGATGTAAAGATTGTACAAGAGTTATAAAAATACTAGTTTTAGAACTTGAAAGATAAAGATGATAATGCAAGTATGTCCAATTTAGACATGATGTTGACTTTTCAGAAAGTCAAAGTGTGCAGTTGACTTTTTATAGAAGTCAAAGTCTTCATAAGTTGAAGTATGATGTTGACTTTTCCGAAAGTCAGTATGCGCTTGACTTTTTATAAAAGTCAAAACTAACCAAGTTCTATATGTTTCTCCCCCTTTTTGTCTCAACAAAAAGAATATACGAGGCGGAATAACGAGCCATTATCTCCCCCTTGACTAATGCTCCCCTAAATTGGGTTCCAAGAGAAAGATACATGGATTTTGAAAAGGCTACAAAAAAAATGTTAGTAATAAGCATCATCACAAGCATTTCCAAACACCATGTAACAATCAACAACAATGTAAGAAACACCATTCATTTGTTAAATTTTTTCATGATATAAGAATCATGAAAAGAGAACACAATGAAGTGCTAGTACATTAATAAAATCCTAGAAGAGAAAAGAAAAAAAAATTACAAAGAAAATCCTAGAAAAATAAAAAAAAATGCTTAAAGAAGATAAACTAGGACCCTCTTATTGAGGTGGTGGATGAGCAAGAACATTGATGCGCTCTAAGATGTGATTGAGGATGAACCTCATTTCGTCTTGAAGCTCATGGACCATCACCTGGGTCCTTTCGGTAATGTGGGCGGTCCGCTCACAATTGGAGCAACCGTGTCTAGGAGGGTAGTATGGTTCATGATTTTGTGGTGGTGGAATGGTGGAGTTGTTGGTGTTGGTGGTTGGAGTGGTGATTATGGAGGCTAGCAAAGCACTTTGCATTTGCATAGCACCACTAAGATGAGAATCCACCATATTGGAAAATTGGTGGAGATGATTGAGCTCGGCTTCAATCTCTTCTTTAGTGGGTGATCATCCCAAGATTGATTCCTCAATGTCCTCTATAAGAGAGGGCATTGATGTTGTTAATGATGGTTGATCCCCATATAAAGGACCATGGATTTCTTTGTGGATAGGATGGAAAGAAGAGGTATTGACCCAACGGGCGTTTGGGTCAAATGATGGACGTGGAGACTCATTAGTTATTCGCTCAATAGTACCAAAAGATGGTAGTGGTGGTGGATGATTGGGCCTAGGAGGAAAGTCCTCCAAGTCTTCCAAAAATGGATTTGGAGATGTAGGTGGTGTAGAGAACAACTCTAATGGAATGAGTGTTGGAGATTTTGGAGGTGATGGTGATTTTGATGTTTGGATAGGAGCCGGTGTTGGTGAGCTAGGAGTCTTTGTTGGTGGTGGAGTAGTGATAATGATAGGTGATTGTGGAGGTGGTGTAGGAGTAGCCAAAGAGAGAGTTGTCTCATCTTTTATGGGAGATGAGATGGTTAATGGAGAGGACTCGGAAGAGGAGCTTATGTTGACAAAGCAACAAGGTCTTACGCTCTTTGTAGTGGTTCTTTTGCAAGGCTTGGTTGATGGTGAAGACTAAGTCATTTTGACTCAAGTTTTTGCTAGTAGATGATAAGAATTGAGAAGGTGTGAAGATGATCAGGGTAAAAGCTTCTTAATTTATAGGATTGGAAAATAATGGAGAAATGTGTTTGATTTGATGTTAAACCATAGAAGAGATGAGGTTTCTAATGATTTGGGTTTAATGCTAGTCATATCACCCAAGTCAATCCATACAAGAAGGGTGGAGTGAAGTGACAAAGATTTGCAATAAATGTGTTATAATGATTGTGGGATCTTTAGAATTAGATCATCCACGGATTGCAAGGAACCAAATTTTGGTTCATTCATTTATGAAAAGGGCTCCTTGGGTGGGTTTTCAAATTTTGAAATTTGGTGGAAATGGATATCCTATATGTCTAAGTGTGTTACACTAGTTCTAATATGGGTAAGAACTAGTTAAGACTAACCTAGAAGCAATGTATGGTAATTTGTAATGTTGAAATAAGCGAAATTTAGAAAATTACATGTAGGATCCATGGCACCAAAGTTTACAGTGGAACCCTTAATTGGTGCCGCCTGGTCCGCCTGTACAGGTATGGTGGTACCAAAATCCATAACAGACGGAACCAAAATTATGGTGCCTTCTTGTCTGTGGAGACCAGAAATCAACACAGACCATGTTTTTAGGTGTCGGAGACTTTTCCGAAACCTGAAATTTTGCTTAAAACATGTGACATTAATTATTTCTAGTTAGGAAAAGTTGATAACACATATACAAACATAGTGGAGCATAGACTTTGACCAAGGGATAACGATTTTCACATAAAAGTAAAAATGGGTAAAATTTGATAACACACTTGTGCTATCCCCCTACATAAACCGGTTAGCATACAACATTGTTTTAAGTCATATTATCATCCTACAAAGTAAAAACAACCAAATAATATCATACACCATAGTTATTGTCTTGTTCCAAACACTCTTTCAAATAAACCTCACTTATCCAACTTCTTGTAGATCTTTGGCATCATCCTACCAAGGCACTTGAACATCCCCTTGGTTTGCTTGAACTTCGCTGGTTCATTCTCAATCTCGGGGAGAGATGCATAGTACTCTTGAGGTGGAAGGCGAGAATTTAAGAGACCGTCCTCGGAGCTATTTGATGATGATGATGAAGGAGTTGGAGGTTTTGCCCTTTTGCCTTTAGTCTTAGCCAATCGCTCGTCACTCAAGGGCACAAATATGTGAGGGATGAGAGCATAGTCAAGCTTCAACCCTTTTGGGCTTGGTGGAATGGGTGCAAATGCTCTATAGATACGGGTGAGGAGCATCCCGTAAGGAAGAGCGACCGGATCCTTGAGTTGGAATGTCTATCATTCTCCTAGCAATGTAGTAGGCTAAATGGAATGGTTGACGGGTGGACAAGTTGTAGAGCATGTGACGAAGGCAAGCATTGATATAGTCCCTATTTCCTATAGTGCTAATGACATTGGCTCTTAGGAGTTCCTCCCACTTCTAAATTGGCTTAAGCTCATTAAGCTCCATACCATATGGATCTCGGTTCACTTCCTTCCCTTCGGGTGACACAAGTTGGAGCGGGCCTTCGTTAAGAAAGGTGCTACGGATGACGTCCTTATCCGCTAAAGGAGTTTGGTAGGAAGAGGCGGTCATTGATAGCATCAAGGATAGTGAGTGACCACTTATCCGAGTAGACGCATGTACCTTTGGTTGGGAGTTCCTAGTACTTGAGCAAATTGGCTTAAGGAGATGGTATGGTCGTTTGATTGATCCTAAACTTAAGACCAAATTCATCGTCCTCATCAGTGAAGGCGGTAACACTAGCATAGAATTCTAAAACAAACCTAGGACAAATGGGTTCATCGATGTCAAGGAGACAATCGAAGTTAATGGTGGCAAGTTCTTGACAGAGATTGGTTCCGTCGACAAAGGATGAGATCAATAGCTCCTTTGTTGTCTCAAAATATAACGATATCATTGAGATGAATTTCGTAATCCACGAGAGCTTGCTTCATCCAAAGAGCTTGTTGACATGCTTTTCCGGCTGAGATGTATTCGGCTTCAGTAGTTGAGATAGCTAGAGCCGTTTGTTTCTTTTGCAAACCATGAGGTGAGACAATGTCCGACAAAAGTGAAAATACCACTTGTACGCTTTCTATCGACATAGTCACCGACATGGTCCGAGTCGGCATACACTATAGTTTCTACACCCGTTCTTTGGGATACCATAATCCTAAACATGTCGTTCCCTTAATGTATCTAAATATCCTTTCAATGCTTCTAAGTGTGATACCTTGGGATTTTCTTGAAAGCGAGCACATAGACAAACACTAAACATAATGTCGGGTCTACTAGCCGTGAGATAGAGTAGGCTACCGATCATTCCCTATATTTAGTGTTATCTACCGATTCACCTTCCTCATCCATGGTAAGTTTAGTGTCCAAGACATGGGTGTCTTTGTTGGTTTTGAGTCTTCAAGACCAAATTTCTTAACATATCTTTTATGTATTTAGATTGGTTAAAGAATATGCCATCTTCTAGTTGTTTAATTTGAAGTCCTAGAAAGAAGTTTAACTCACCTATCATACTCATCTCAAACTCATCGCATGATTTTAGAAATCATCACATAGCTCTTGACAAGTTGATCCGAATATGATGTCATCAACGATATTTGAACAATGATAATGTGTGATTCATTTTTCTTGGTAAAAAGAGTATTATCTACTAATCCCATGGTATATTTGTTTTCAACAAGAAAAGTCTTAAGTCTATCGTACCAAACTTTTGGTGCTTGCTTAAGACCGTATAATGCCTTCTTGAGTTTGAAGACATGATGTGGTTTCTCAAAGTCGGTAAAACCGGGAGGTTGAGCAACATATACTTCTTCGTTAATAAACCCATTAAGAAATGCACTCTTAACATCCATTTGAAATAATTTAAAGTCATACGCGCATACATATGCAAGTAAGATTCTAATAGACTCGAGCCTAGCTACAGGTGCATAAGTTTCATCATAATCAATCCCCTCTTGTTGATTATAACCTTGTGCGACAAACCTAGCTTTGTTTCTAGATACTTCACCATTTTCATCCATTTTATTTGAAACCCCATTTCGCTCCAATTATAGTTTGATTTTTAGGTTTTGGAACTAACTTCCAAACATCATTTTAACAATTGGTTTAACTCTTCTTGCATAGCAATTACCCAAGATTAATATTTTATTGCTTCATTTATGTTTTTCGGTTCAATGGTAGATACAAAGCAAAAATGATTACTTTGATTTTGGGCTTGTGATCTTAACATTCTTTGATTTAGTTATCCTATGACCTTTTCTAAAGGATGACTTTTGGATTCTTTGATGTTTATAATGTCATTATTTAATGGTTCATCTTTCCTTGTCATTTTCAATTATTTCTTGACTTTCTACAAGTTGACTTTCAACTAAGTCATCATCTACCAAAGGTGATGTCTTAGAGGGAGGTGGACTTTCGTCGAATGTTATGTTCAACGATTCCTCGACTCTCATTGTTTCTTTGTTTAAGACAATGTAAGCTTTAATAGTTTGTGAGTAACCAAGAAATACACCTTCATAAGACTTTGGGTCAAACTTGGTGAGATAGTCTTTAGTATTAAGAATGAAACATTTACATCCAAACACTCTAAAATATCCTAAAGTTGGCTTTTTACCTTTATATAGTTCATATGGTGTTTTGTTTAAGAAAGGACATATTAAGACTCTGTTTAAAATATATGTAGAAGTGTCATCGGCGTTACACCAAAACTTTTGAGGAATGTTTTGTTCATTAAGCATTGTTCTACTTATTTCTTGAATGGTTCTATTTTACGCTCTACAACTCCATTTGATTGAGGTGTTCGAGAGCCGAAGTTGTGTGTTATACCATTTGTATCACAAAGTTTCCAAATTGTGTTTCATTGTCAAATTCACGACCATGATCCGTTCGGATAGACACAATGTTAACACCTAGTTGATTTTGAATTTTCTTGCTAGAATTTCAAATTTATCAAAAGCTTCATTTTTAGTTTTCAAGAATAATGTCCAAGTAAACCTTGAGTAATTATCTACTATGACCAAAGTGTATACGTTGCCTCCATAGCTTCTTATAGCGGATGGACCAAACAAGTCCATATGCAAAAGTTCTAGACACCTAGATGAGGACACTATGTTTTTAGCCTTATGACTACTATGAGTTTGTTTACCAATTTTGCAAGCATCGCAAAAATGTTGGTCATATTTAAGTTTTGGTAAATTCCTAACTAGCTCTTTCGAAGATAGGTTTTGGATAAGTCTCATATTAGCGTGACCTAAGCGTCTATGCCAAAGAGTTGAGCTATCATCTAATGTTGTTAGACAAAGTTTGTCATTAGATATTTTATCTATTTTCATGACGTATATGTTATTTTTCCTAACTCCTTTAGCTATGGTGATACCATCTTTTAGTATTTTACTACCGTTTTCTTCAAATAGTACTTTATACTTTTTATAATATAATTGGCTAATACTAAGTAGATTAAATCCTAACCTATCGACATGAGCAACATTTTCAATAGTTAGGGAGTTATGAGCGATCATACATTTGCCAACGATTTTGCTTTTGAGATTGCTACCAAAAGTAACATTACCTCTGTCATACTCTTGGTATGTTGAGAAGAGGATTTTGTAGCCCGTCATGTGTCATGAGCATCCACTATATTGTATCCACTCATTGGGTTCCAATCCAACTTTCAAGCATACCTAAGACACAAATAAGTCAAGCGTTTGGTCCCCAATATCTCATGGGTCCGTTTGTGTTAAACATACCATTTACTTGGTTCATGTATGGAAATGATGAGTAAGGGTTCCATGGCATGTAATCTGGAGTTTGATATGGTCTAGGGAAGTTTTAATTCCAACCGTTATGTTGATAGTTGGGTTGTATGTTGTGGTTGCTCTTAGGAAAGGGGTGTTTGGCAATAGGTGTTTTATGTCGTTGTTGAGTAGTTTTAGATCTAAATTCATTTCTAGCAAGTCCTACTCGATGTAACACAGTTTTAGTTTAACATTATCCTTGGTTTTCTTTGTTACTACTAAATTCACCACGGTCCAGACACAAACATTTTGTCCTCTTGAAGTCCCCACGTCACCAATCTTTACAAAGACGGAACCTATTTTGGGTCCGTCTTGTCCGTCTTGTCTGTTGACAGCTTTGACGATTTTTTTTTTTTTTCGGCCGTTTTGGTTTGACTCTTTGGAATTAATATTTCAATAAATCCTAGTCGATTCATGTTTCCTGGTGTTTTTTGAATTATAACTATTTCATCGGCACAAGCAATGTTTTTGTTAAACCTTTTAAATTTAGAATTATGTTCAATTAGAACATCTTGTGTGAGCTTTAGTTTTTTCATTTTCAAGATTAAGCTCTTGACATGATTTGCAATCATCGTCATTTACTTTTCCCTTTTCTAATCGTTTTGCATTTTCTTTTAACTCATAGACTTCATTTTATAAAAATTCTTTTTTAGTCTTTAAAAACTTATTTTTAGTTATGATTTTTAGACTAAGCTCACACAATTGATTATATTGTTTTTGCAAAGTATCATCATCAATAGAGGAATAAGATGAGTCGGAATGTACCTCGTTTGATTCATGTGCCATTAGAGCGATTTCATCCTAGCTTGATTCTTCATCATCCTCACTATTAATACAAATAAGCCGTAAAAACGTTTATTTATATTGTACGATCTTCTAATGTTTTGTCGATAACAAAAATAAAATCATTTTAACGAAACAAATAGAATACGTAAATAGTTTGAGTCAATAGTTTCCTAACACACTTACGTTTTCACATAAAACACTAAAACAAGTATAAGTGATTTTATGATTTAGATACATATGTACAATAACTAGTGTTTACATATTGGGTAAGCATATACTTAAACTAAGTATACTAAAATAGGTAAAAACAAGTATATACTAAAATGGGTAAAAATAAGTATATACTAAATGGGTAAAAACTAGCAAATGGTATTGACCCATAACCCATGGTTTTATATATACCACTTAACCAAGTTCATTGTATCTAGAAAGAAAACCATGGATCAACCCATGACCCATAACCCATAACCCATAACCAAAAATACCCATGGGCAAGAGGAGCGTCCACGGACCCCTAGCTTTGTGCTAGCGGATCCTTGTGGAGGGATCCAGGATCCGAGAACAAGAGAAAATTCCTCTATAAATAGAGAGTCATTTCTTCCTTTCTCACAAACTTTACATACATACTTCCCAAGTATTATAACCCTCTAACCTCGGATCCAAGTGATCTATGTAGTTTGTCTTTTGTTTTGTGTGATTCTCTAGGTTCCTCTTAAAGGCGAGATCACCAATTTTGAAGACGAAAAGCAAGCTCAAGTCCATGAGTTGCCATGCTTCGTCATCATCAAGACAACTAAGGTTCTCTGTTGATAGTTCTTTCTTCCTCCGTAGATGTTGGGTTGAAGGCATTAGTGAATGATGCGAAAGTGTCAAGATAAAGCATTAGTGAAAGGTGCTTATCGTCCGTGTCAAAGCATTAGTGAAGAATGTTAAAGGTGTCAAGACG
>CM040241.1:256174684-256202881 GCA_022545495.1 Chrysanthemum lavandulifolium | reverse complement strand
CATTTTTCGATTCATTTAGTAAGCAATTATAGATGTCATGTGTTTATATATCATTGCCTTCTGTCGAAACCGAATTTTCTGCAGCGTTTTTCAATTCATTTTCTGCCCGTCCTCCTTATTGTTGTAGTATATATGAAGTCATGTAAAAAATGGGATGCCAAAAGCAAAAACTATACACTGAACTGTAATTATCTAAAATTTTCCGTATCACATGGGAACAAATTAATTAAGGCTCGACATTTCTTGCGAAAAAAAGGTAGAGTTAGTAATTAAGATTGTGTGTTTCAACATATTGGCAAACATTCTCACATGGTCACATGCATGGAGCTTGGTTTATATTTTTATTGGCCTTTTGCATATATATCCTCTTGAAAATGCAAAATTGCATATATATCTAAAGTATGCATAAAAACCATTGTATTATGTGCATAAAAAACTTGTACAAAAGATATATATGCAATTATTAACTTTGGGATGGATATATATGCATTTTTGCCTTTTATTATTTTTATTTTATTATTATTTACATTTCTTAAGCAAACAACTATTATAAAAAAAGATGATAAATAAAATTGAAACGTGCCAAGTGGTTATATATTTTAATAACATTAAGTTTTCTATTGTGAAACAAAACCATTTTTCTGAGTCGTAAATAACTTTTTGTTGGCAAGTCACTAACAAGCCGTTAAATATGAACTTCTATATGCAATTAACACACTCGTTTGGTCCTATCTCCTTTCATACATGCATGCACATTTATATATACGTATATAGTATATACATGCATGGCACAACCATCTCCAAAGTGGCCTTGTGGTAAGGTGGCCTGGTTATCTTACAAGACACCAATGTTTAAAGCCTGTTAGGTGGACATCTTGGGTTGGTCATGCGAAAGTGCAAATACTTTTACAACAATATTGGTTAAGCTGCGTGCATCAGAGAAAAAAAGCTTGACTTTTCTTCGCTAACTTGATTAAAGATCTTTATCGGTTTATGGTTTATAAGTTTATACATGCACGCAATAAAGATAAACTTACAAGTCACAAATAAACAAGCGCTACACAAACCACTTAGAGGTGGCATAGTAACAAAAGACTTCTGACTAACACTAAAATATGTGAGGTCTTAAATTTAATTTCTCTTAGGTCCATACAACACTTAAGTGGTCACACCAACTTTCTAAAAAGGATGGACTTACTTGGTTTGAGTGTATGTAGGTGTTGATCCCGTGAAATAGCCGAACAAAAAATTAATAACCATGATTTAAAAAAAAAAGCATAATACAAGCATGACAAACATGTTAAAATTACAATGGGCCAATGAGCTATAAATAAAGGGCTATACTGCTACTCATTTTAGATATCACTCGTAGTAGAGAAATATGACCTTTATTTAACAATAGTTTGTGTTTGTAAATGGATACAAGATATACATAAAGAAATAAGCAATGTGTGTAAAATAAAATAGACGAGTAAAGTTTTAGCCTAGCATGAAATCTACTACTTGTCGGGTGTAAAATATCCAAATATCGGTTGCATTAAATATACTGTCCCAGTTACTAGGGTGTGTGATATGATGCATGTTTTTGCCTATGACGTTTTTCTCACATTCAAATGAATTTCTTGCTTTACATTAGTTTAAAAAGCAATAAATATAGGTGAAAAATATCATAAAGTCAATGGATTTTGCCGTCCCTTAAGTTATGTTGAATCTGTATTTATTGTTGATATGAAACCATGTGAGATATGGAAAAGTTGGTGGTTAAAATTAAAGCAAGTCACTTTCATTAAGTCATCTCAAGTCTTAACCATTATATCGAAGTTTATAGTTAATCTAGTTGGCGAAAAACATGGATCAGACCGTTAACCAAGTTGACGCAAAATATTGGACAGTACCGGATCACAATGTGTTCGGTCTGGCTATGGTCCAACAAATCATATTTGGCGAATTAAGCGTACTAGCTAACTGAGCCAAAAACCGAATATGAAAAAAAAGGATTGATGGAAGACCAGACATATAAATATAATCGGTCCGGTCCAATTTGGGTTGATTTCTCGGTTCGATATGGTTTGCGATCTATTATGCTCATTCTCTCCATGTTGATGAATACAACTAAACGAAAAGCGAATTGTCAACAATGTCAAAACAGTTAAACTTAAAGACAAAAGTTTCTCATACATCATTTTTTTTCAAAAGATCAAATCCCTTGATCTCCATCATCTATCATTTTTCATCAAATGATGTAGATCAATTTTTATTTTTACCTTAAAGAAAGACAGTTTTGTAATATGTTTACTCTAACTAACTCCCGTCATTTACACTCACATTTACTTTTTGAGTTAGTTTCTACCTTTTTCATTTACTCGCTTCCCGCATTTACTCACACACCCGTTTTACATTCACACACCAAACCGTTCTTCCCCAAAATTAAACCCTAACCGCTCACTTGAATCGTCTTTATTGCCACTCGTTGATCAAAATGAGCATCAAAATGTTGATATTGATAAAAAAAATGAATATAATTCTACTTATTCATATTATTTTATTGAAATGTATAATCAGTAGATTCATGTAGTTTGTTTGCTAAAAATTGAAGGGGAGATGAAGAAAGAGTCTTTAGATTCTTAATCTCGTTATTTGTATGATGTAGGTAGTGCATGAACGTCAAAGAAAGCGAGGCATAAGAAGTTGTCAAAGAGAAACATAAAAAGATTAGATTCAGATTCAGATTCAGATTCAGATTCAGATTATCATGACGATTAAAAGAGTTATGAGTGTAGGAAGTTGTCACAGAAATTAAAGGAAGATTAAGAAAGAGGCTTCTGATGAAGGTAGTGTCTGAAAGTATAAAAGGTGCATAAGTAATAATAGTTGATAGAGGAGGAGATAAAGCATGCAAAATATCCTAGTAAATTTAGAACTCTTCGTTCCAGGACCGTGCCTAATTCACTATTTTTAGCGATTCGTGACTCGAAAGTTGATATGGGGTGGTTTTTATCAGAGATAGGGTTTAGTTCGTTACATAATGTTTTCATAGATAAAATCCCATCCAGGTTGGGTGCGCATGTGGTGAAAAAAAATGATTCAAAAACTTATAGTTTAAATTTGGATAGTGGGTCGATCGAGGTCACTAAAGAGGAAATTCATGAGATTTTAGGTATTCCCCTTTGTGGTAGATCCTTATTTTCATTAGAGCAAAGAACTCTCAACTATGAGTTTGTGAAATTGTGGATTGATTAGTTTTATCCTAAATCTCTAAAGGATATTCGACCAAGTGATATTGCTGCAAAGTTGATACGCGTACAACGCGCGTTCGGGGTTAAAGAAACTTCCTTTTCTTCGAGCAAGTTTTTCAACCACCTAGGCAGTGAACCTAATCGTTGTAGTGTAGTATTAGGGTAAGCCTCGGGATTGATATCATTCTCTAGGGGAATAGGAATGCTAGTGAGAAATTTACTACGCTAAGGTTGGGGTTGAGGAAGATTATTTTTTATCTTTTTATATTTTTTAGAAAATAAAAGGTATGATCTCGGGGTTTGGATTTGGGGGGTGGTACTTCTACCGATTACTCTACTATCTAATCTAAGGGTAGTCTATGTCTATTGAAGTGTGCTCGTATGATGATTAAAGATGTGTCTACCTAGATACTATTACTCCCTAGTTATCTTTTATTGATGGTTGAATTTTCACGTCCTTATTCTTAACGCGTTGTGTTTTCTAAGGTCGTAGGGCGTGCTTTTATCCCTAACTCTTTGAAACTACCTAAGGTTAATGACTACGAAATCTCTAGGATTCATAAACTTAACACTATGGTTATCTTTGGATATTTAGCCTACAATTCCACTAGTAACTATAAACTAAGGTTCAACAAAGATTAATCAAGCATTAAAAACACAACGATGGCTTTAAGCACTCCTAAGCCAATTACAATTAAGATAAGAGACAACCAATCAATATTCAATAACTAGGTTTCATAGATCTAAGCAAACATACAAATGAATTAGCCGGACATGTTAAACATGCAAGCATACACATATTCAATCGAAGATATAATGAAATCAAGGGAATAAATAACTTATCTCGATGTAAAATAGGGTATTAGAACCCTAAAATACTGTCCAAGATGGACTACAATCGTTTTAGGTTTTTACTCCACAAGTCTACCTCTCTAAAAGTCTGAAAATTCGAATTCTATATATAGAGTTACAACTGCGACGGCGTCACCTTTTAATTGTGACGCCGTCAGATCGCCGCCATTAGGGTTTCGTCTTGGCCAAGTCAACTTTGGGACGGCGTCACGTTGTGGTTGTGACGCCGTCAGCTTCAGCTTCTGACGTCGTCTGAATCTGGATCTAGGCCGTCTGGGATGAAAAGTCTTCGTGACGCCCTACTCTTCAAAGCCTGACGCCGTCAGGTGTAAAATAGCAATTTCACTCCTGAGCCGTCACAAATATAGGGACGACGTCGCCCTTTGTTTGTGACGCCGTCGGGTGCACTTCCAGCAGCTTGAGTGTCTTGATCTTGACTTTAGCCATTTTCTTCACATATTCACTCCTTTTCGTTCAAATAAGCATCATTCCAGCATTTTGCCTTCAAGAGACCTAAAAAGTGAAAAGGAACGAAATTAAGCAGTAACGGATATAAAAGTGGGCGATTAAAGGCTTAAATGACCCCTTAAAAGTGTACGTTTTAAATCCTTATCAAAAGTTGGTGCTTACCAGGCAAGTTGACTTTATGTTCAAAGCTAACTTCCTTGTGTTCTTTGCCAATACAATGGGTATTGTTGAAACGATGAAATAACAACAATCTTTGGATGTGTATCAACTACACATAAACATCTTGTTTCGTTATTGGTTAAGTCAACAATAGTTCTTGAAATATAAATAATGTTTTGTTTCCTTATGCGGTTAAATGGATAGTAGTTCACTAGTATAAAATAACTATTAGGTGATAAGTTTATATGGCCTCAAATTGTGTTCTACTTAATCATGGCTTTGATAAATTATAATTAACAATGAGACTTTATGCGGTTTGGTTGATTGTGAAACGATTAACCAAATTTTAAACCTTGAGTTTAGGGAGAAGTACCACATAGCTTTCATTAGAAAACCATCAACGAATGTAGTACAATCATCGCACACGTGAGCGAATGCATTTATTTGAGTAACTTGGATAATACGCTTTCCTTACATTTGAACTTGACCTCTTCTTTATCTTCTTTATCTCGCTTGTGTGTTATTCATCGCTATATTAGTTTAGAGTAAACCAAAACTCGCACTTGTCTCTTAGACTAAAACCCCCATTTTGCGCTAGTTTAGGTTTAATTAGGTCAACTTAGATAATTATAATACTGATAGATTAAGTGTTAACGTCCACTCTTAGTGATCGACACCCTACTTACCAACGAACCTACAATTAATTAGGTACACTGCCCATAATGTTAGTATAGATAGATGACTCATGTAAAGAAGGATGTGATTTGTACCATCAGTAGTAGTCGTCTTCCTGATACGTCCATCAGCAATACACCTAGTAATGCAAGTGGAATCTGCAAAACATATTCATAAGAAATATGCCAAAATTATTGATAGCAATTAGTTGGCAGAAAGAACAACAACCTGAACCATGACTAAGGCTATTGTTCCAATGCTACTTGAAAAAACTGTAATAAAACAAATGTTTCGTTAGCCTTTTTTATAACCCAAAATCATGTATTCCTTCATATATGATAAGCTGATCAGTACTTCAGAGCTATAAACTATGTTTTCCTAAGATTTCATCTCTTATGCTATTTTATTTAGTTCTCTTAAAGGTTCCATGTTCCCTTGTCGTCATATATGTAACTATAGGACCCATAATCACATCTATATACATGCTCACAATATATGAATGAGACACATGTAACAAAACTTTTAGATGGTCCAACCAAAAGTTTTAAAACTTAACTACTTAAGTCAAAAGTCCGACGTCTACATGTAGAAATAAAGATAGAATTCGCATAAAATGCAATGGCGTTCACACCTCCAAATTGCTGCAAAACCATAAGTCCAACTCCAACCTATAAAAGACAATTTTCACTAAACAAATTGTAGCCATAAAAAATTGAGATGGTGCAGTATAGAGTGGAAACCTCACAATGAGAGATTTGGTATATTTTGATTGAAATAAATCGAAGACTTTAGATTCTTGCAGCTGATGAAGTGTTTCTGTATAATCCTGTAACATAGAATTTAATCATTTTAATCACAATTCGAGAATTTGTATAGAATATGAAAAGCTTCCCATTTTATCAGATCAATTCGATCATTTAATCACAATTCATGAACTTGTATAGAATATGAAAAGCTGCCCGTTTTATCAGATCAATTTCTAGTGTCATTATCTTTTCCATGTTCAAGTAATTGTAGTAAATTATCCATTAAATAAACTATGTGAAACTAAAAATGAGATCAACTCAAATGAATAAGTGAAGAGGATTACTCTCATTTTAGCTGCTTCTTTAGATATCTCTGCATTCTCTTCCCTAAGTCTCTGTAGGGAAGACTCTCAATCTTCCCACCGACCAATTTTTGCCTGCAGAAAAAACTAATTATCCTCCCTCACACATTTGGACTTAGATAAATATTATATTATGGCGTGCAAGAGGTCAACCTCTTTCAGACAATTAAATAAGGTACTTCCTTATAAATATACTGAAATGTTTCAATAGCAACTTCAGTGTTTAGATTTATATCCGGTCACCATATCGGAAGGTCGCACTATAACAAAGAGACAATAACGTTTTATTAAACATACCAGGGGCATAACCAAAAGTTGATTTCCGGTTTGTTCCATTTGTTTATCGGTTCAATAAATAAAACAATTAAAATACATAAATCGTGTGAAAAATAAAACACTATTAAAGATGAATAACAACAAACTCATTACTTGTGAATGAGTGGTGAATTGTGATTGTGATGTATTATCAAATGTGAGTCTCGAATTTATAGATGCAAATTAGGTCACAAAAAATGAAATCCTCATTTTCGTGCTTCATCATAGTCAGTAAATCAATAGTGACGATTGAGTTTTGATATAGTTGCCTTGAATAAATGATGAAAATACGTAAAGTTTGAAAAGCAAAATCAAAAATTGATGAAGAAATTTTTTGCAAACCTCTCGTATCCTCGGTTTGTAGCAAAAACGCCCAATTCCTTTATTTTAGTTGTGTGTATATTCGGTTGATTTGATTTGCAAAAGTATCAAATAAACCGCCTTAATAGTGTTTGTGTTTAGGTTTGTTTAGTAGAGTGTTTAGTAGTTTGTTTTTTCAACCTTTATCACAAAGGAGACCATGGCAAAGTGGTTAAGTTGTTGAACGAATGAATCTCCTTTGTTAACCGCCCAAGTTCGAACCTTGCCAATTCCTTTTTTTATGTAAGTGTTTATTGAATGCCATGTCATTACTGAGTCATCGTTGAGTCATCATTGACGTGGAAATTATGATGTGTCATGGTCTCCTCTATTATATAGTGTGGAGATTTTGTGGAAGACCCGTTGGTCCGGTGGTTGAATCGGTAAGTCGGTAAGCTGCTGACTCGACCGGTCGATTAGAGCCAAGTTTTCAAAACATTGATTAAACACTAACACTATTTAAACCGAATGAAAATAAGATGAGTTATAAACAAAAATAATAATAAAAGTTTATGGTTTCTATAAATAGTTTACTTAATTTTCCCACTTTTTCACTTTGAGGGTTTTTTCTTTATGTATAGTATAGATAATAATTTGAGTAAGTTGCGTAATTTGGTAGTAAATTTTAATAAGTTTTCAGTTTAACTCAGGTATCTAAATAAGATGCCATCTTAGTAAGTAGGAGAAAAGTTCATTCGCTTACCCTTATTTTGGTGCTTACTGAGTGATGATCACCGCCATCGATTTAGGTTGATCTAACGGTGGGGATTAATCTAAATTTTAATTGGTTTAACCTTATTTTCTCCGTCTATATATTTTATTCTTTCATTTAAAACACACATTCAATAAATCATAGGTGAAATACTATCCTCTCCACTACAGATCAGAACCACCACTACACTGTCATCACAACTACCTCTAAACCGCTAGCAAAACCACCACTACACCGCCGAATAGAACCACCACTACACCAAGCACCTAAAATATTGTGGAAAACTAGAAGGGGGGTTGAATATTTTACCGATTAAAAACTTTGTTTTGAAACTTATTGAAAGATCAGTTGATATTGATCTTAGATATGTTAGTGAATGATAATCAATATGCAAACAATATATAAATAGTAGATAAGGAAAGAAACAATAAAACCACGACAAGTTGTTTATAGTGGTTCGGCCTACAAGGACTCTTTTCCTTGCCTCATTTCTACTCCCGAGTCTCACACTCGAGAGTTTAACTTCACTAGTCAACAAGCTCCTTTCACCGGCGGAGGAACCTTTACACTTCGCTTACACACTATTTTCGACACTAGGCTAGATGTCGAGTTCTTTTCAAGGGTACAACCACTCCCACACACAATGTATTTTAAGGACTAAAATACTAACCAAATACACTTACAAGATTATGATGGTTTGTTACAACAATGATGTATGAATCAACACAAGATCATACAACAACAAACAAACAAGACTTCCAACAACTTGTTGAAGCTTGAATATGCCTTGATCTTCTTAGCTACAAAAGAGATCACTAAAATGATATGAAACTGAGTTAGAAATGTTAGAGAGAAGGAATGTATGTGAATATGATAGAAAGGGATGAAAAACAACTTGGTTTGGCTTTGCTATTTATAGCCAAAATACTTAGCCGGCACCACGGACCATGAATCCCTCAAAAGGGTTCCGTTCGTGTTAATATTTGGTGCCGCCGGGGTCTGACAGCAAGATCACCAAAATATTACCAAAGTCAACCATATCTATCCAAGATTGTGTAAGATATGTAGAGTCTAAATCTACACAAAGTATCTATTGAAATCTTCTAAGGCATTCAATGATGCACTACATGATATCATGTGTTTGTTTTTCTATTTTTAGAAATATGTAAAAATACATATGTAATGTTTTGTTTTAAGAAACCAAGACATTCTTGAACTAAAAATACTAACATACATTATGGTTTAGAGTCATATCAAAATATGATTAATCAAAATGTAAATGCTTGAGTGATGAAGATATTATTTGAAAAGCTTGTTTTAATATCTATTAAACTTGACAAGCTTTAAGCTTTATAAAGTTAAATTTACTTTTGTCGTTGACAAAACTTAGGTAAAGATCATAAAATATAAATAACGCTTAATGACGATATTTGTATTAACAATCTCCCTTTTGTTGAGGACAAAACATAAATTTTATTTTATAAAAGATGTAAAGATTGTACAAGAGTTATAAAATACTAGTTTTAGAACTTGAAAGATAAAGATGATAATGCAAGTATGTCCAATTTAGACATGATGTTGACTTTTCAGAAAGTCAAAGTGTGCAGTTGACTTTTTATAGAAGTCAAAGTCTTCATAAGTTGAAGTATGATATTGACTTTTCTGAAAGTCAAAGTATGCAGTTGACGTTTTATAAAAGTCAAAACTAACCAAGTTCTATATGTTTCTCCCCCTTTTTGTCTCAACAAAAAGAATATACGAGGCGGAATATGTAATGAGTCCGAGCCATTATCTCCCCCCTTGACTAATGCTCCCCTAAATTGGGTGCCAAGAGAAAGATACATGGATTTTGAAAAGGCTACAAAAAAATGTTAGTAATAAGCATCATCACAAGCATTTCCAAACACCATTAACAATCAACAACAATGTAAGAAACACCATTCATTTGTTAAAATTTTCATGATATAAGAATCATGAAAAGGAACACAATGAAGTGTTAGTACAATAATAAAATCCTAGAAGAGAAAAGAAAAAAAATACAAAGAAAATCCTAGAAAAATAAAAAATGCTTAAAGAAGATAAACTAGGACCTCTTATTGAGGTGGTGGATGAGCAAGAACATTGATGCGCTCTAAGATGTGATTGAGGATGAACCTCATTTCATCTTGAAGCTCATGGACCATCACCGGGTCCTTTCGGTAATGTGGGCCCGCCACAATTGGAGCAACCGTGTCTAGGAGGGTAGTATGGTTCATGATTTTGTGGTGGTGAAATGGTGGAGTTGTTGGTGTTGGTGGTTGGAGTGGTGATTATGGAGGCTAGCAAAGCACTTTTCATTTGCATAGCACCACTAAGATGAGAATCCACCATATTGGAAAATTGGTGGAGATGATTGAGCTCGGCTTCAATCTCTTCTTTAGTGGGGTGATCATCCCGCATTGATTCCTCAATGTCCTCTATAAGAGAGGGCATTGATGTTTTTGGTAGTGGTTGATCCCCATATAAAGGACCATGGATTTCTTTGTGGATAGGATGGAAAAGAAGAGGTATTGGCCCTAGTGGTGGTGGATGATTGGGCCTAGGAGGCAAGTCCTCCAAGTCTTCCAAAAATGGATTTGGAGATGTAGGTGGTGTAGAGAACAACTCTAATGGAATGAGTGTTGGAGATTTTGGAGGTGATGGTGATTTTGATGTTTGGATAGGAGCCGGTGTTGGTGAGCTAGGAGTCTTTGTTGGTGGTGGAGTAGTGATAATGATAGGTGATTGTGGAGGTGGTGTAGGAGTAGCCAAAGATAGAGTTGTCTCATCTTTTATGGGAGATGAGATGGTTAATGGAGAGGACTCGGAAGAGGAGCTTATGTTGACAAAGCAACAAGGTCTTACGCTCTTTGTAGTGGTTCTTTTGCAAGGCTTGGTTGATGGTGAAGACTTAGTCATTTTGACTCAAGTTTTTGCTAGTAGATGATAAGAATTGAGAAGGTGTGAAGATGATCGGGGTAAAAGCTTCTTAATTTATAGGATTGGAAAATAATGGAGAAATGTGTTTGATTTGATGTTAAACCATAGAAGAGATGAGGTTTCTAATGATTTTGAAGTGGGTTTAATGCTAGTCATATCACCCAAGTCAATCCATACAAGAAGGGTGGAGTGAAGTGACAAAGATTTGCAATAAATGTGTTCTAATGATTGTGGGATCTTTAGAATTAGATCATCCACGGATTGCAAGGAACCAAATTTTTGGTTCATTCATTTATGAAAAAGGGCTCCTTGGGTGGGTTTTTCAAATTTTTGAAATTTGGTGGGAAATGGATATCCTATATGTCTAAGTGTGTTACACTAGTTCTAATATGGGTAAGAACTAGTTAAGACTAACCTAGAAGCAATGTATGGTAATTTGTAATGTTGAAATAATCGAAATTTAGAAAATTACATGTAGGATCCATGGCACCAAAAGTTTACACAGGAACCCTTAAATTGGTGCCACCGGTCCGCTCTGCATGTATGGTGGTACCAAAATCCATAACAGACGGAACCAAAATTATGGTGCCTTCTTGTCATGGAGACCAGAATCAACATGCACCATGTTTTTAGGTTTGAGACTTTTCCGAAACCGTAAATTTTGCTTAAAACATGTGACATTAATTATTTCTAGTTAGAAAAGTTGATAACACATATACAAACATAGTGGAGCATAGACTTTGACCAGGGATAACGATTTTCACATAAAAGTGAAAATGGGTAAAATTTTATAACACACTTGTGCTATCCCCTACATAAACCGGTTAGCATACAACATTGTTTTAAGTCATATTATCATCCTACAAAGTAAAAACAACCAAATAATATCATACACCATAGTTATTGTCTTGTTCCAAACACTCTTTCAAATAAACCTCACTAATCCAACTTCTTGTAGATCTTTGGGATCATCCTACCAAGGCACTTGAACATCCCCTTGGTTTGCTTGAACTTCACCGATTCATTCTCAATCTCGGGGAGAGATGCATAGTACTCTTGAGGTGGAAGGCGAGAATTTAGGAGACCGCCCCTGAGCTATTTGATGATGATGATGAAGGAGTTGGAGGTTTTGCCTTTTGCTTTAGTCTTAGCCAATCGTCACTCAAGGGCACAAATATGTGAGGATAAGAGCATAGTCAAGCTTCAACCCTTTTGGGCTTGGTGGAATGGGTGCAATGCTCTATAGATACGGGTGAGGAGCATCCCGTAAGGAAGAGCGACCGATCCTCGAGTTGGAATGTCTATCATTCTCCTAGCAATGTAATAGGCTAAATGGAATGGTTGACGAGTGGACAAGTTGTAGAGCATGTGACGAAGGCAAGCATTGATATAGTCCCTATTTCCTATAGTGCTAATGACATTGGCTCTTAGGAGTTCCTCCCACTTCTAAATTCGGCTTAAGCTCATTAAGCTCCATATCATATGGATCTCGGTTCACTTCCTTTCCTTCGGGTGACACGAGTTGGAGCGGCCTTCGTTAAGAAAGGTGCTCACGGATGACGCCCTTATCCGCTAAAGGAGTTTGGTAGGGAAGAGCGGTCATTGATAGCATCAAGGATAGTGAGTGACCACTTATCCGAGTAGACGATGTACCTTGGTTGGGAGTTCCTAGTACTTGAGCAAATTGGCTTAAGGAGATGGTATGGTCGTTTTGATTGATCCTAAACTTAAGACCAAATTCATCGTCCTCATCGAAGAAGGCGGTAACACTAGCATAGAATTCTAAAACAAACCTAGGACAATGGGTTCATCGATGTCAAGGAGACAATCGGGTTAATGGTGGCAAGTTCTTGACGGAGATTGGTTCCGTCGACAAAGGATGAGTGAATGGTTCTAACCTCATGGAAGTACCTTTGCTCTAGACTCTAAAAGATTTCGACTTGTTCTTTGGAGAGGCCCTTGGTTTTGTGGTGTTTAGGGATGTAGTTAAGAGTATCCTTGTGATCATAGAATCTTGCGGCTACCATGGTTAGTCCTATGAGCAAGAATTTACATGTTAAAAATAAGAACAAACTTAGCGTTTTGGTTCTATTGTGTGCCTATATGAAAACAATTGGGAGTTACAGCTATCTCGGCTCATTTTATGCACAAAATGATTTAGTGGGGGTGTTTGGCAAAAGGCATGAGATAACCCAAACTCTCCTAATTCAATGTGGCTTCATTTGAATATACCCGGGAATGCATATTAGTTATGCATTACCTTTAGTATTCAAGAGCATTATGCAAGTGATGAAAATTTACGTTTCTATTTGTATTAACAATGAAAAATTATTTTCCTACAAGCGAGAAGCTTTTCAAAAAAATTTGACATGGGGTGTTTGCTTATTTAGAATAAGGCCTTATAGTCATTATCTTTTGATTAGTGGGAAACATGGTTTATTTATGCAATGCGACAATGTAGTTCCTAACTTCAATAACTAGTTATGCAATTTGCCAATTGAATCCATGTTTTTGTACAAGAATATACATAATCCCCATGTTATGATTTTGTGCACAAATTAGAATCCTAGACTCATAATTAGAAGATGTAATGTAGTTAGGATACTTACAATGATGTTATCTTTAGTGATTAATGGGTGAGAAGGTGTCAACAATCAGCTAGGTATGATGTTGAAACGTTTTGGCAAAGTGGGTTGTGAGGAAGAAGATGTTTTGTAGGTAGTATTTTTGCTACTGTTGTCACCACGGACAGGACGACACCAAAAAATTGGTTCCGTCTTTGTTGTCGTTTGGTGCCGTGGGAACAGTAGCAGAATTAAACTAATTTGTTTTGTTTTGTTTGTTCTAAGGTTTAGATTATGTTTTAACTACATGTTTGGTTCTATTAGCCCTAAACCAAGTCTAAGAATATTAAATGGTTCTCATTTGAGAGGCTTAGTTAGAATGTCGGCAATGTTGTCTTCGGAGGATACTTTCTCAATTGAGATGTTTCCTTTTGAACATTGTCGCAAGAAAGTGATGGCGGATTTCAATATGCTTCGCATTTAGCATGTTGGACGGGATTTTGTTGAGATCAATAGCTCCTTTGTTGTCTCAAAATATAACGATATCATTGAGATGAATTCAGTAATCCACGAGAGCTTGCTTCATCCAAAGAGCTTGTTGACATGCTTTTCCTAATGAGATGTATTCGGCTTCGTGGTTGAGATAGCTAGAGCCGCTTTGTTTCTTTGCAAACCATGAGGTGAGACAATGTCCGACAAAAGTGCAAATACCACTTGTACGTTTTCTATCGACATAGTCACCGACATGGTCCGAGTCGACATACACTATAGTTTCTACACCGCTCTTTTGGGATACCATAATCCTAAACATGTCGCTCCTTTAATGTATCTAAATATCCTTTTCAATGCTTCTAAGTGTGATACCTTGGGATTTTCTTGAAAGGAGCACATAGACAAACACTAAACATAATGTCGGGTCTACTAGCCGTGAGATAGAGTAGGCTACCGATCATTCCCCATATTTAGTGTTATCTACCGATTCACCTTCCTCATCCATGGTAAGTTTAGTGTCCAAGACATAGGTGTCTTTGTTGGTTTTGAGTCTTCAAGACCAAATTTCTTAAGCATATCTTTTATGTATTTAGATTGGTTAAAGAATATGCCATCTTCTAGTTGTTTAATTTGAAGTCCTAGAAAGAAGTTTAACTCACCTATCATACTCATCTCAAACTCATCGTGCATGATTTTCGAGAAATCATCACATAGCTCTTTACAAGTTGATCCGAATATGATGTCATCAACGTATATTTGAACAATGATAATGTGTGATTCCTTTTTCTTGGTAAAAAGAGTATTATCTACTAATCCCATGGTATATTTGTTTTCAACAAGAAAAGTTTTAAGTTTATCGTACCAAACTTTTGGTGCTTGCTTAAGACCGTATAATGCCTTCTTGAGTTTGAAGACATGATGTCATTTCTCAAAGTCGGTAAAACCGGGAGGTTGAGCAACATATACTTCTTCGTTAATAAACCCATTAAGAAATGCACTCTTAACATCCATTTGAAATAATTTAAAGTCATACGCGCATGCATATGCAAGTAAGATTCTAATAGACTCGAGCCTAGCTACAGGTGCATAAGTTTCATCATAATCAATCCCCTCTTATTGATTATAACCTTGTGCGACAAACCTAGCTTTGTTTCTAGATACTACACCATTTTCATCCATTTTATTTCGAAAACCCCATTTCGTTCCAATTATAGTTTGATTTTTAGGTTTTGGAACTAACTTCCAAACATCATTTTAACGAATTGGTTTAACTCTTCTTGCATAGCAATTACCCAAGATTCATCTTTTATTGCTTCATTTATGTTTTCGGTTCAATGGTAGATACAAAGCAAAAATGATTACTTTTTTTTTGGGCTTGTGATCTTAACATTCTTTGATTTAGTTGTCCTATGACCTTTTCTAAAGGATGACTTTTGGATTCTTTGATGTTTATAATGTCATTATTTAATGGTTCATCTTTCCTTGTCATTTTCAATTATTTCTTGACTTTCTACAAGTTGACTTTCAACTAAGTCATCATCTACCAAAGGTGATGTCTTAGAGGAGGTGGACTTTAAATCGAATGTTATGTTCAACGATTCCTCGACTCTCATTGTTTCTTTGTTTAAGACAATGTAAGCTTTAATAGTTTGTGAGTAACCAAGAAATATACCTTCATAAGACTTTAGTATTAAGAATGAAACATTTACATCCAAACACTCTAAAATATCCTAAAGTTGGCTTTTTACCTTTATATAGTTCATATGGTGTTTTGTTTAAGAAATGACGATTAAGACTCTATTTAAAATATATGTAGAAGTGTCAATCGTTACACCAAAACTTTTGAGGAATGTTTTGTTCATTAAGCATTGTTCTACTTATTTCTTGAATGGTTCTATTTTACGTTCTACAACTCCATTTGATTGAGGTGTTCGAGGAGCCGAGAAGTTGTGTGTTATACCATTTGTATCACAAAAGTTTCCAAATTGTGTTTCATTGTCAAATTCACGACCATGATCCGTTCGGATAGACACAATGTTAACACCTAGTTGATTTTGAATTTTCTTGCTAGAATTTCAAATTTATCAAAAGCTTCATTTTTAGTTTTCAAGAATAATGTCCAAGTAAACCTTGAGTAATCATCTACTATGACCAAAGTGTATACGTTGCCTCCATAGCTTCTTATAGCGGATGGACCAAACAAGTCCATATGCAAAGTTCTAGACACCTAGATGAGGACACTATGTTTTAGCCTTATGACTACTATGAGTTTGTTTACCAATTTTGCAAGCATTGCAAAATGTTGGTCATATTTAAGTTTTGGTAAATTCCTAACTAGCTCTTTCGGGTTAGGTTTGGATAAGTCTCATATTAGCGTGACCTAAGCGCCTATGCCAAAGAGTTGAGTGTCATCTAATGTTGTTAGACAAAGTTTGTCATTAGATATTTTATCTATTTGCATGACGATATGTTATTTTTCCTAAATCCTTTAGCTATGGTGATACCATCTTTAGTATTTTACTACCGCTTTTTCAAATAGTACTTTATACTTTTATAATATAATTGGCTAATACTAAGTAGATTAAATCCTAACCTATCGACATGAGCAATATTTTCAATAGTTAGGGAGTTATGAGCGATCATACATTTGCCAACGATTTTTCTTTTGAGATTGCTACCAAAAGTAACATTATCTCCGTCATACTCTTGGTATGTTGAGAAGAGGATTTTGTAGCCGTCATGTCGTGAGCATCCACTATATTTTATCCACTCATTGGGTTCCAATCCAATTTTCAAGCATACCTAAGACACAAATAAGTCAAGCGTTTGGTCCCCAATATCTCATGGGTCCGTTTGTGTTAAACATACCATTTACTTGGTTCATGTATGGAAATGATGAGTAAGGGTTCCATGGCATGTAATCTGGAGTTTGATATGGTCTAGGGAAGTTTTAATTCCAACCGTTATGTTGATAGTTGGGTTGTATGTTGTGGTTGCTCTTAGGAAAGGGGTATTTGGCAATAGGTGTTTTATGTCGTTGTTGAGTAGTTTTATATCTAAATTCATTTCTAGCAAGTCCTACTTCTAATGTAACAGCAGGTTTTAGTTTAACATTATCCTTGGTTTTCTTTGTTACTTTCACAAATTCACTACGGTCCGTATTACAAACATTTTGTCCTGCTGAAGTCCCCACGGCACCAATCTTTGCAAAGGACGGAACCCTATTTTTGGGTCCGTTCGTCCGTGGCCGCATGTCTGCAGCTTTGATGCTTTTTGTTTTTTCGGCCGCTTTGGTTTGACTCTTTGGAATTAATATTTCATTAAATCCTAGTCGATTCATGTTTCCTGGTGTTTTTTGAATTATAACTATTTCATCGGCACAAGCAATGTTTTTGTTAAACCTTTTAAATTTAGAATTATGTTCGATTAGAACATCTTGTGTGAGCTTTAGTTTTTCTATTTCAAGATTAAGCTCTTGACATGATTTGCAATCATCGTCATTTGCTTTTCCCTTTTCTAATCGTTTTGCATTTTCTTTTAACTCATAGACTTCATTTTCTAAAAATTCCTTTTTAGTCTTTAAAAACTTATTTTTAGTTATGATTTTTAGATTAAGCTCACACAATTGATTATATTGTTTTTGCAAAGTATCATCATCAATAGAGGAATAAGATGAGTCGGAATGTACCTCGTTTGATTCATGTGCCATTAGAGCGATTTCATCCTTGCTTGATTCTTCATCATCCTCATCGTTAATACAAATAAGCCGTAAAAGCGTTTATTTATATTGTACGATCTTCTAATGTTTTGTCGATAACAAAATAAAATCATTTTAACGAAACAAATAGAATACGTAAATAGTTTGAGTCAATAGTTTCCTAACACACTTACGTTTTCCCATAAAACACTAAAACAAGTATAAGTGATTTTATGATTTAGATACATATGTACAACAACTAGTGTTTACATATTGGGTTAGCATATACTTAAACTAAGTATACTAAAATGGGTAAAAACAAGTATATACTAAAATGGGTAAAAATAAGTATATACTAAATGGGTAAAAACTAGCAAATGGTATTGACCCATAACCCATGGTTTTATATATACCACTTAACCAAGTTCATTGTATCTAGAAAGAAAACCATGGATCAACCCATAACCCATGACCCATAACCCATAACAAAAAATACCCATGGGCAAGAGGCGTCCACGGATCCCTAGCTTTGTGCTAGCCGGATCCCTTATGGGAGGGATCCATGGATCCGGGAACAAGAGAAAATTCCTCTATAAATAGAGAGCCATTTCTTCCTTTCTACACAACTTTACATACATACTTCCCAAGTATTATAACCCTCTAACCTCGGATCCAAGTGATCTATGTAGTTTGTCTTTTGTTTTGTGTGATTCTCTAGGTTCCTCTTAAAGGCGAGATCACCACTTTTGAAGACGAGCAAGCTCAAGTCCATGAGTTGCCATGTTTCATCATCATCAAGACAACTAAGGTTCTCTTGTTGATAGTTCTTTCTTTCTCCGTAGATGTTGGGTTGAAGGCATTAGTGAATGATGCCGAAAGTGTCAAGATGAAAGCATTAGTGAAAGGTGCTTATCGTCCGTGTCAAAGCATTAGTGAAGAATGTTAAAGGTGTCAAGACAAAGGCATTAGTGAAGGGTGTCAAGCGTTGTGTCAAAGGCATTAGTGAAGGATGCCAAGAATCAAATCAAGTGGCATTTAGGAAGAATGCCTAGGTCATATGATCAATGAGGTGCATCGTTATACATATAAGTATTTGTTTATTTCCAAGGATGGTGATATCCTTGATGGTGTTGTAACAAGGAGTGGATCTCTTTGATATTAGGTGTTGTGTTGTGAAGGGTAGTAGTTCCTCCATAGTAATGGAACTAGGTGCTTAGCCTAGTACCTAATAAAGGATAGGCGACGTTGTGATAGGATTAGTTCTCCTTGGTGTGAAAGAACTCGGTGGTTAGCCTAACACCGTATAAAGGGTAGGCGACGTTGTGTTAGGTGTGGTTCGCCTTTGTGTGAAGGAACTCGGTATTTAGCTTTGTACCGGAAAAAGGTTAAGCGACGTTGTGAAGGCTTCTCCGCCATAAGGAGTTGGTGTAGTGTTTACGAACTCTCGAGTAGGTGACTCGGGGGAGCGGAGTAGGGCAAGGAAGGTGTCCTTGTAGCCGAACCACTATAAATACTTGTGTCGTGGTGATGTGCTTCACCGCATCCAAAATACTCTTTATCTTTCATTGAATGGCTTCTCTTCTCGAGGTTGTCTTACAAACTTTCCTCTTCTTCTAAAGAACTTTTGAAATCTCTAACGCCATGGCATACTCCTCATCTTTGCTACCGGAGCTAGATTCATCATCATCACTTGATTCCGTTCTTGCTTTTAGAGCAACGGTTTGATTTTCTCTCTTTTCCTTTGATGATTTCGAATCTTTCTCCATCACCATTTCGTGTACTTTAAGGTTTCGATTAGCTCGTCTAGTGTCACTTTTGAGAGATCTTTGATTCCTCGATAGCCGTCACTTTAGCTCTCCACTCCGGATGAAGTGCTCTAAGAAATTTCGACAAAGTTCTTACTACGAAATGATTCATCAAGTGCTTTATGAGATGTAATAATAGTATTAAATTGAGCAAAGCCACAATCAACGGTTTCATTTAGGGGATAACAAATTGTTCATATTGTTGAACAAGAAGATCAATTTTGTTATCCTTGACTTGTGAATTTCCTTGATGTGTAATAATCAAAGATTCCCAAATGTCTTTAGCGGTTTCACACATAAAATTCTTTCATACTCTTTTCTAGGCAAAGCATTATAAAGCATCATTTTAGCTTCATTATTTTTAGCTATTAATTTCTTTTGATCATCAACCGAAATATCTTTTGTTGTAGAACTAAAGTCTCCTTTAACTATAACAAACCAAAGATCTATATCTTTTAATTTTACATATGTTTCAAAGCGGTTTTCCAATAGATAAATCCATTGGTTTTAAAGAGTGGTGGTCTTTGCATAGATTGCCCATCTTTAAAGTTTTCGAATCCATGGATCATTTCAAGTTTATAAAATACAATATATTTTAGAAATTCTTGGGCAACGAGGCTCGTACCAATTGTGGAAAACTAGAAAGGGGTTGAATAGTTTATCGATTAAAAACTTTGTTTTGAAACTTATTGAAAGATCGATTGATATTGATCTTAGATATGTTAGTGAATGATAATCAATATGCAAACAATATATAAGAGTAGATAAGGAAAGAAATAATCAAACCACGACAAGTTGTTTATAGTGGTTGGTCTACAAGGACTCTTTTTCCTTTCCCTACTCCACCCTCGAGTCTCACACTCGAGAGTTTAACTTCACTAGTCAACAAGCTCCTTTCAACGGTGGAGAAACCTTTACACTTCGCACACACTATTTCCGACACTAAGCTAGATGTCGAGTTCTTTTCAAGGTACAACCACTCCCACACAATGTATTTTAAGGACTAAAATACTAACCACTCACACTCACAAGATTATGATGGTTTGTTACAACAATGATGTATGAATCAACACAAGATCATACAACAACAAACAAACAAGACTTCCAACAACTTGTTGAAGCTTGAATATGCCTTGATCTTCTTTGCTACAAAGAGATCACTAAAATGGTATGAAACCGAGTTAGAAATTGTAGAAAACTAGAAGGGGGTTGAATAGTTTACCAATTAAAAACTTTGTTTTGAAACTTATTGAAAGATCAATTGATATTGATCTTGAGTATGTTAATGAAATATGCAAGCGATGTGTAATAAGTAAATAGGGAAAGAAATGATCAAACCACAACAAGTTGTTTATAGTGGTTCGCCTACAAGGACTCTTTTCCTTGCTTCTACTCCACTCCTCGAGTCTCACACTCGAGAGTTTAACTTCACTAGTCAACAAGCTCCTTTCACCGCGGAGAAAAACCTTTACACTTCGCACACTATTTCCGACACTAAGCTAGATGTCGAGTTCTTTCCAAGGTACAACTACTCCCACACACAATGTATTTTGAGGACTAAAATACTAACCACCACACTCACAAGATTATGATGGTTTGATACAACAATGAAGTATGGATCAACACTAGATCATACAACACTAAACAAACAAGACTTCCAACTTCTCGTTGAAGCTTGAATATGACTTGATCTTCTTTGCTACAAAGAGATCACTAATATGATATAAACCGAGTTAGAAAGGTTAGAGAGAAGATATGTATGAGAGTATGTTAGAAAGGGATGAGAAAACTACTTGCTTGGCATTGCTATTTATAGCCAAATGGACAGGGCGTCTGACGGACCGCTGAACCCTTAAAAAGGTTCCGCCCGTGTACCAAATTGGTACCGTGGGGTTCTGACAGCCAAGATATCAAATCATGCTAAAGTCAACTATATGTAAGTGAGATTGTGCAAGATATGAAGAGTACAAATCCACACAAAATATCTAATGAAATCTTCCAATGATTTCCATGATGTATAACATGATGTCATATGTTGTATTTCTATTTTTAGAAATATGCAAATGCTTAAGTAGTGTTTGGTTTTAAGAACCTAACACATTCTAAAAACTACTATCATACATAATGATTAGAGTCATATCAAGATGTCACTAATCACAAATGTAAATGCTTGAATGATGAATATATTGTTTGAGAAAGCTTGTTTTAATATCTATTAAACTTGACAAGCTTTAAGCTTTTATAAATTAAATTTACTTTTGTCGTTAACAAAACTTAGGCAAAGATCAAAAATATAAATAACGTTTAATGACGATATTTGTATTAACAATCTCCTCTTTTTTGTTGAGGACAAAATATAAATTTTATTTTTATAAAAGATACAAGGTTTGTGCAAGAGTTATAAAAATATTAGTTTTAGAACTTGAAAAGAGAATGATAATGCGGTGTATGATTTTCGACTTTTATGAAAGTCAAAGAATTCACTAGTTGATGCATGATGTTGACTTTTAAGAAAGTCAAAGTATGCGATTGACTTTTAAGAAAGATCAAGTATTACCAATGAAGTATCCTGTTTGACTTTTTCGAAAGTCAGTATGCGATTGACTTTTCAAAAAGTCAAAATATAAATATAATCAAGTTCTATATTTTCTCCCTTTTTGTCTCAACAAAAGAAGAGGCGATGAGGAATGTAATGAGCCTTGAGCCATTTTCTCCCCTGATCGAGCTCCCCTAAATTGGGTGCTTTAATGGGAAGATTCATGGATTGTGAAAATAAAGCTACAAAAAATTGTTAGTAATAATGATCATTCACAAGCATTTCCAAACACTTTGTAATGACACCAATATAATAAACAACATTCATTAGTTAAAATTTTTCATGAGTAAAGATCATGAAAAGAGAACACAATGATGTGTTTTAGTACAAGAAATAAAATTGATCCTAAGAAAGTAAAAACAAGAAAGACTAGTCTAAAACCATCCTAAAGTGATGGTGGATGGGAAAGAGCGTTGAGACGCTCGAGGATGTGGGTTGAGGATGAACCTCATTTGTTCTTGAAGTCATGGACCATAACCCGGTCCGCTTACAGTTTGGCCCGTTTGCTCCAAGTTGAGCAACCATGCCTTGAAGGGTAGAATGTTTGGGGAGGTTGTTGTGGTGGAATGGTGGATGTGTTGGTGGTGTTGGGGATGTTTGGAGTGGTCATGATGGATGCAAGCAAGGCACTTTGCATTTGCATTGTCTCACTTAAGTGAGAGTCCACCATGCCTTTGAATTGGTGGAGGTTTTGGAGTTCCGTTTGAATCTCCTCTCTAGTGGGATTGGCATCCCACATACATTCCTCAATGTCCTCAAGATGAGGGGACATTGATGTGGGGATTGAATGATCCCCATACAAAGGACCATGAATGTCTTTATGAATGGGGTGGAAGAGAAGAGGTTTAGGCCCTAACGGGGCGTTTGGGACAAAGGATGACCGAGGTGATTCATGAGCCATCCGCTCAATTGTGCCAAAAGATGGCAATGGTGGTGGATGATTTGGCCTAGGAGGCAAGTCATCCAAGTCCTCTAGGAAAGGATTTGGTGAAGTTGGTGGAGTTGAAAATAACTCCACAGGAATGAGTTGGAGACCTTGGTGGTGAAGGTGGTGAGGTGTTTTGGATGTTTGGATGGGTGCGGGAGGAGGTGAAGTTGGTGTTTTTGTAGGTGGTGGAGTGGTGATCACAATGTGTGATTGATTTGGTGTAGCAAGGTGAGGCTTGTATCATCCGGATGGGAGATGAGATTGTGAGTGGAGAAGACTCGGATGAAGAGCTAATGTTAACAAAGCAACAAGGCCTAACGCTAATTCTAGCGGTCTTCTTGCAAGATTTTGGAGAGGATTTTGTCATTTTGACTTGGGTTTTACTTTGCTAGATAGTAGTAAGAATTGAGAAGGTGTGAGGATGATCATGGTAAAACCTCTCAATTTATAGAAGTGAAAAATTGTGGAGAAATGTGTTTGATTTGATGTTAAGCCATTGAAGAGATGAGGTTTCTAATGATTTGTAAGTGGGTTGAATGCTAGTCATATCACCCAAGTCAAGCCATTCAAGAGAGATGGAGGGAAGAAGAAAAGATTTGCAATAAATGTGTTCTAATGAGTGGAATTTCCTAACATTCAGATTACCCACGGATTTGAAGGTACCAAAAATTTGGTTCCTTCCTTTATGCCAAAGGGCTCCTTGGGTGGATTTTTCAAATTTTGAATTTTGGTGGAAATGAATTTCTTATATACCTTAGTGAATTATACTAGTTCTAATAACAGTATAAACTAATTAAGATTGATTTATAAGTGATGGAAGATAATTTGGAATCACGAAAGAGTCGAATTGAAAATTGCACGGAGGATCCACGGCACCAAAATCATACACGCCACGGTACCCTAAAAGGTGCCGTCAGTCCGCCTCAGAGTGTACCATGTACCAAAATACATAAAGGACGGTACCAAAATTATGGTTGTCGGGTGGACAAGTTGTAGAGCATGGCAAAGACAAGCGTTTATGTGATCCCTATTTCCTATGGTGCTAATGACGTTGGCTCTAAGTAACTCCTCCCATTTCTTAAATTCGGGCTTAAGTTCATTTAGCTCCATTCCATATGGATCTCGGTCTACCTCTTTTCCCTTTCGGGTGACTCGGGTTGTATCACTTTTGGGTTAAAAGGTGTTCACGGATGACATCCTTATCGCCAAACGGGTTAGATAGGAGAAGTGCGGTCGTTGATTGCATCAAGAGCGGTGAGTGACCACTTATCGTGTAGACACAAGTTCCTCGGTTGGGAATTCCTAGTACTTTAGCAAATTCGCTTAAGGTGATGGTGTAGTCATTTTGGTTGATTCTAAAGCTAAGACAAAATTCATCATCGCCTTCATCACTAAAGCCACCACACTAGCATAGAATTCTAACACAAACCTAGGACAATTGGTTCATCGATGTCAAGAAGACAATCGAATTGAATGGCGACTAGTTCTTCACGAAGATTGGTATGCTCAAGGAAGGATGAGTAAATGGTTCTACCTCATGGAAATACCTTGATTCTAGACCCTAAATATTTCTACTTGTTCCTTGGTAAGTCCTTTGGTTTTGTGGTGTTTGGGAATGTAGTTAAGGGTGTCTTTGTGATCATAGAATCTTGCGGCTACCATGGTTATTTCTAAGGACAATAATTAAAAATTAGAATAAATTTTAACGCTTTTGGTTCTAGTGTGTGCCTACATGAAAACAATTTGAGTTGCGGTTATCTCGACTCATTTTATGCACAAAAATGGTTTTAGTGGGGTGTTTGGTAAATACCATGAGATAACCCAAATGCTTCTAATTCAATGTGGCTTCATTTGAATATACCCGGGAATGCATATTAGTTATGCAATACCTTTAGTATTTAAGAGCATGCAAGTGATGAAAATTTAACGTTTCTATTTGTATTAGCAATGAAAAAAAAATAGTTTTCCTACAAGTAAGAAGCTTTTCAAAACTTTTGACATGGGGTGTTTGGTTGTTTGAATAAGGCCTTATATTCATTATCTATCAATTAGTGGGAAACATGATTTGTTTATGCAATATGATAATATAGTACCTAATTTCAATGACTAGTTATGCAATTTGCCAATTGAATTCATATTTGGTATAAAAGTATACATAAAACCCCATGTAATGATTTGTGATAGTTTTGTGCATAAATAAGAATCCTAGACTCAGAATTAAGAGATGAAATGTAGTTAGGATACTTACAATGATGTTATCTTCGGTGATTAGTGAGTGGGAAGGTGAAAATAATGAGCTTTGTTTAAGTTTTACACGTTTTGGTAAAGTGGGTTTTGAGGAAGAGGATGATTTGTATATAGCGCTTTTGTTCATAGAGACCACAGACGACGCAGTACCAAAATTTGGTTCCGCCTTTGTTGTCATTTGGTGCCGTAGCTACAGATGTGTACAAGACAAAATTGTTTTGTTTTGATTATTATAATGTTTTGGGCTATGTTTATCCTACATGTTTGGTTCCATTAATCCTAAACCAAGTCTAAGAAGATTAAAAGGTTCTCGCTTAAGAGGTTTAGTTAAGATGTCGGCAATGTTGTCTTGGAGGATACTTTTCGATTGAAATGTTTCCTTTTGAACATTGTCGCGAAGAAAGTGATGACGGATTTCAATGTGCTTTGTACGAGCATGTTGAACGGATTCTTCTTTGAGATCGATGGCTCCTTTGTTGTCATAAAGTATCACAATGTCGTTGAGATGAAATCCGTAGTCTCGAGAGCTTGCTTCATCCAAAGAGCTTGTTGACATGCTTTTCCGGTGAGGCGTATTCGGCTTGAAGAGTTGAGATGGCTAAAGCCATTTGCTTCTTGCAAACCATGAGTGAGACAATGTCCAACAAAGTGCAAATACCACTTGTACTTTTTCTATCGACATAATCACCGGCATGATCCGAGTCGGCATACCCTATGGTTTCTATACCCGTTCCTTTGGGATACCATAATCCTAAACACGTTGTTCCCTTAATATATCTAAAATCCTTTTTAAGGCTTCTAAGTGTGATGCCTTTGGGTTTCGTGAAAGCGAGCACATAGACGCACACTAAACATAATGTCGGGTCTACTAGCCGTAAGATAGATTAGGCTACCAATCATTCCTCTATATTTAGTGTTATCTACGGATTCACCTTCTTCGTCCTTGGTGAGTTTAGTGTCCGAGGACATGGGTGTTTTAGTTGGTTTGGAATCTTCAAGACCAAATTTCTTAAGCATGTCTTTTATATATTTAGATTGGTTAAAGAAAATACCATCTTCTAGTTGTTTAATTTGAAGTCCTAGAAAGAAGTTTAACTCACCCATCATACTCATTTCAAACTCGTCATGCATGATTTTAGAGAAATCATCACATAGTTCTTGACAAGTTGATCCGAATATAATGTCATCAACGATATTTGAACAATAATAATTTGTGATTCCTTTTCTTGGTAAAAAGAGTATTATCTACTAATCCCATAGTATATTTGTTATCAATAAGAAAAGTCTTAAGACGATCGTACCAAGCTTTAGGTGCTTGTTTAAGGTCAGATAATGCTTTCTTGAGTTTGAAGACATGATGTGGTTTCTCAAAGTCGGTAAAACCGGAGGTTGAGCAACATACACTTCTTCGTTAATAAACCCATTAAAGAAAGCACTTTTAACATCCATTTGAAATAATTTAAAGTCATAAGCACATGCATAAGCAAGTAATATTCTAATAGATTCAAGTCTAGCTACCTGTGCATAAGTTTCATCATAGTCAATTCCTTCTTGTTGATTATAACCTTGTGCAACAAGCCTAGCTTTGTTTCTAGACACTACACCATTTTCGTCCATTTTGTTTCGAAAGACCCATTTGTTCCAATTATAGTTTGATCTTTGGGTTTTGGAACTAGTTTCCAAACATCATTTCTAACGAATTGGTTTAATTCTTCTTGCATGGCAATTACCCATGATTCATCTTTTATTGCTTCATTTATGGTTTTTGGTTCAATGGTGGATACAAAACAAAAATGATTACTTTGATTTTGGGCTTGTGACCTTAAGGTTCTTTAATTAAGTTGTCCTATGACCTTTTCTAATGGATGACTTTTAGATTCTTTGATGTTGACAATTTCCTTATTTGATGGTTCATCTTCCTTGTTATTATTAATTTGACTTTCTTTTATTTGACTTTCAACTAAGTCATCATCTACCAAAGGTGATGTCTTAGAGGGAGGTGGACTTTCGTCAAATTTTATGTTCAACGATTCCTCGACTATCATTGTTTCTTTATTTAGAACAATGTAAGCTTTACTAGTTTGAGAGTAACCAAGAAATACACCTTCATAAGACTTTGGGTCAAACTTGGTGAGATAATCCTTAGTATTAAGAATAAAGCATTTACAACCAAAGACTCTAAAATATCCTAATGTTGGCTTTTACCTTTATAAAGTTCATATGGTGTTTTGTTTAGGAAAGGACTTATTAAGACTCTATTTAAAATATATGTAGAAGTGTCAAGCATGTTACACCAAAACTTTTGAGGAATGTTTTGTTCATTAAGCAATGTTCTACTCATTTCTTGAATTGTTCTATTTTTACGCTCTACTACTC
This sequence comes from Chrysanthemum lavandulifolium, assembly GCA_022545495.1. Lineage (NCBI taxonomy): Eukaryota > Viridiplantae > Streptophyta > Magnoliopsida > Asterales > Asteraceae > Chrysanthemum > Chrysanthemum lavandulifolium. The sequence continues at coordinate 256,175,333 of CM040241.1, read as the reverse complement.
CATTTGATTGAGGTGTTCAGTGAGCGGAAAAGTTATGTGTTATACCATTTGTATCACAAAAGTTTCCAAATTGAGTTTCGTTGTCAAATTCACGACCATGATCCGCTCGATCGACACAATTTTGACACCTAGAAGATTTTGAATTTTCTTGCTAAGTATTTCAAATTTATCAAAAGCTTCATTTTGGTTTTCAAAAATAACGCCCAAGTAAACCTTGAGTAATCATCTACTATGACCAAAGTGTATAAGTTGCCTCCATAGCTTCTTATAGCGGATGGTCCAAACAAGTCCATATGTAATAATTCTAGACACTTAGATGTGGACACCATATTTTTAGATTTGTGACTACTATGTGTTTGTTTACCAATTTTGCAAGCGTCGCAAAAGTGTTGGTCATATTTCAGTTTTGGTAAATTCCTAACCAACTCTTTTGAAGATAGGTTTTGTATAAGTCTCATATTAGCGTGACCTAAGCGTCTATGCAAAAGAGATGAGCTATCGTCTAATGTTGTTAAGTATGTTTTATCTATTTTCATGACGTATATGTTATTTTTCCTAACTCCTTTAGCTATGGTGATACCATCTTTTAGTATTTTACTACCATTTTCATCAAATAGTACTTTATACTTTTTATCACATAGTTGGCTAA